>CM042754.1:23145270-23161512 GCA_022496165.2 Catalaphyllia jardinei | reverse complement strand
TAGGTTGGAACAAATTGACCTAGGTTGGAACAAATTGACCTAGGTTGAAACAAATTGACCTAGGTTGGAACAAATTGACCTAGGTTGGAAACAAATTGACCTAAGGAACAAATTGACCTGCAACATATACGTAATTAAAAAAATAGTGGAACTTGCATCCAAGTCTGCACGGCTCAATGGTAAGGCATCAGGACATAAATCCAAAGGAAAACCAAAGGTCTGTGGTTTAAGGCTCCCAAGGTAAGCATTGAGATAAAAAGAATACAGGTTGGGATGTTGGGAGAGCAGGGAGGGAATAGTAGGTGAGGTAGGTAGAGTGGAGATGAAGAGAAGAAGGAGGATGAAAAAAAAAATATTAAAATATTTTTCGTTTGTGACAAAAGCAAAAAAAAAAAATCAAATTGACCTAGGTTGGAACAAATTGACCTAGGTTGAAACAAATTGACCTAGGTTGGAAACAAATTGACTTAAGAAACAACTTGACCTGCAACACATATACGACGCTAGGGCGACAGTAATGAAGCGAAAATTTACCTCGCCTTTTGGATATTCATTGCCGTCATCTCTGCTTATCTCTCATGTGAAAACTGTTTTCAATCATTGATCTGGCAGAGTAGGCAGAAGTAGACTATGACTGCATCACACTTGTATTTTGGGGGAAATTAGTGTGTGAATCTAAAAATCTTTTGACACTCCGAAATCTGCGCGTTCCTTAAAGCCAACTTACCACCTCTTTGTGTCCATTGACATCTTTATAACTCTTTAAGAGCGGTTTCTGATTGCGTTCTTTGCATAGCGTGGGTCATATGTTCCGAGACGAAACACCGTGCACATTCTAAAGCAGTCCTTGATGATTCATGGATTACTGTAGACACACACCACTTCATCAACACAAACTATATTATCACACCAACAATATTATTATGATCTCTCTTATTTGTCACACAGTGAAAGTGAACAGTATTATTCAATGATTACATTCTTTGCATAGCGTGAGTCTAGCGTTATTTGTAATCCGATAATTTTGTTCACGTCTAAGGAAAACATACCTTGACCTTTCAAACGAATATAAATTTACATATGTTTAAAAGGGTTTTTGACAAGCGCTAAGATTTTGATTTTTTCCCGAGAAAATTCCACCATTTCTTCTGACGAGGTAAACACGATCTCATTTATCACCGTCAGTGTATTCCATGGCTGACGCCAAACGTACTACCTTTGTTAGCCCATTGAATATTCCCTTCGAAAGTGAAAACCAAAATTTCAGATTACAAAATCATCTCCTGTTCTGCACGCAAAACGAAAATACAGCTTAACTCTGAATAATTTCAGCTGCACTGTACTAGCCAGCAACTGGTCCCAAATTACATTCTTTATCCTTGCATATGTCCTGACTGCAATCTCTGAGGAATTTTGGCCCAATTTTGACCAAATAAACATTTCTCCCGTCGGTGGCCATGAATGGTAATTCGCTAACTTGACAAAACTATCCCGAGGGGGGATATGATGAAAAGAGCTGAGAAATGGCCTGTAATTGGCTAAGGATGACATCATCCAGTGACGACATTTGGCCGAGTGGGAGTACGGGTCTGCTCACCGACAAAAAAAAAAATTTAAAAGATAAACCGAAGCAAAACCTAGACCCGCGCCCACCTTACGTCCGCGCGGTTAATAAAGCTTTTACACAGCTGGCAAGATGATCTAATCTTGCACTGTGATCAGCAACCTGAGAGGACAAGATACGACTATCTTGCCCTATCAGAATCTCAAGATTGCCTACAAAAGTCCTGCAAGAAAATCACACAATAAATCTACAGGTATACCATACAGTAAATCAATATAAAAATCCTTCACTGGCAATCAAGATGGCTGGATCTCAACCTCGATCTTTTGGTACATGTACGTTGAAACGCCCGACTGCTTCTCGGGCCAATATCCCATCGATCCGGCCATCTTGTATAGAAGGTTTCACGGTCGCAGGCGTCATGTTGGTAGTGGGGCAAACGCGGCAAAATGTACAGTGAATGTATGGGGAAAAATCGTGATTTTGATGCTCGATAACTCGAGGAAGGTTGATATTCTGAAATTTCTGTGAATTGCAAACTTAAGATATTAGCTACAAGAGTTAACCGATTAAATTTGAAGAGCATCGGTTTGCTGAGAAGCGAGAAATCGTCTTTTTAGTTTTTCATACAAATGCTTCTAAATTTTCTCGCGAACGGCGGCTCCATTTTACAGACAAATATATGCGAAAAAAGAATTTAAATATGCGGCTTTCTTTGTAAGAGTACAATTCTCAAATTTGATCGATATCGGTTACCTCTTTTAGCTAGCATTTTTAGTTTGTAATTCATAGAAACTGTAGAATGTCAAACTTCCTCGAGTTATCGAGCATCAAAATCACGACTTTTCCCATACATTCACTGTAAATTTTGCCGCGTTTGCCCCACTACCAACATGACATTCGCGACCGTGAAACCTTCTATTGACATCCTACTTGGTCAACAACTCACAGATACAAGCTTATAACGCCTACATTTGTTTTCAAGCAAGAAAACGTACCTCGTTTACGGAGCTGGAATCCATGAGGAAGTATGTGACTGCCACTAGCGGACTTCCTCCCTTTGCAAGAGTCAATTACCGCGATCACCACAGAATTATCGATGGGACGCGCGCCTCGCGGTCGCGCCCGTGGTAAAATATGATACGAACCTACGGTGGCAACTTAAATTGTGTGTTGTTTGCATACTACCGTGGTTCGAGGTTTATAAATCCACAGCTTTGCGACTCACTGGGAAGCAATTAACTCCTTACATTTCTACATAAAAGAGAAATCGAAAATCTTCAAGCTTCGAAGGAAACTTTGTGTCTTAACCTATGTCATGTAAGACTATTTCGTCTGTCTGCCGTCTCCTTCCCTATGACGTATTGGGTTTAGAGGCCCAAAATTACCCAGAAGACATAGAAAGCTAGAGGTTTCTCTTCTTTTCCATCATGGCGGAACTCTTGCTTGACCCGGCTATACGTTTGTGGGTTATTTTACCCATTGTAATCATCACGTTTCTTGTTGGAATAATCAGGCATTATCTTTCCATGCTTCTACAGTCTAAAAAAGAATTAGATCTTTCACAGGTCTCAGACAGGTGAGTGGTTCTTACGAAAACACTTTAGAAACAAGTAAGCTAAACTGTTTGAGCTTTTCTCTAGATCTTGGAAAGCTAGCTAAAGCAAATTACCCTACTTTGTAAAACAGACAGAAGTGTTGCCCATTTTCAATCAAGCGTCTTGTTCGCTTTTTTTTTAGTTTCAACTCTATTCAGTAGGTTGTTAACCTTTAGTTTGCCAGAAGCTAATTATTTCAACAATAGTATTTGATTTGATTTACAGTCAAGCTTTGATGAGGAGCCGAAGTCTTAGAGAAAATGCAAAATATATTCCTTACGAGGTAATGAACTTGCAAGGTTTAAATACAATATACTTATTCCTGTTTTATTTGAGTTTTCTAGCTCAACAAAATTGTTTATTTAATCCCAACCCAGGCTTTTGAGGCAAGACGACATTTTTTCAATGATGAAGAAGAGGGCTATTTCAAAACACAGGACAAGAAAGGACCAGTGAAAAATCCTATATCAGGTTTGTCATTTATGCAAACAATTAAAAGTGCTCAGAGTATTATTTAATATGTCCTGACGAAACCTTTATAATAGAAATCTACATGTACATGTAGGAGATTTTTGACTTTCCCTCTTTTCAACCCTCCATATATAGTAAGCTTGCATAATAAGGTATCAATAACCCAATATTGAATTTTTTTCAAAAAAGTTGTTTTTCATTCTTTCAGATAGATCTTATTGTGATCTTTCATTCAAGAAACCCCCACAAACTATATATCAATAAAACGGTTATGAAATGTAAAATTCGATAAAAATATATTTTGTTTTGCCATCTGCTTTCCAAAGGTGGCGTGAGCCTTAGATGCCAAAACAATCAACTGAAATTCCGGCAAATTAATCGGGTATTAAATTATAAATTAAATTATTGTCAATGATGTAAAATAACTGGCAGTGTTACGTGTAATCACGAAGCATCAATCTCTAAAAGTGTGTCAGCATTTTCTTTTATTTCTCTTGGTTATCATTTTATAGATCAGTCAAGTTCCACTATTAAAAAATTCGCTAACATGTTGCGTTAGAAGTTGCCATGAGAACAGTAATTAAAATAAAAGAAGTTGCTTACACCCTATTGTTCCTTATCTATCAGTGAATATTCTGGCCAAATTTCACAGAAAACCACCAATTCTACATACCCCATGAATTAATTTAAAGACGAGGGATTCTCTGGAAAAACAAGGGCAAGTTTTTGCCTTCTGAAGATTTATAAACATGCCATGCCTTCTCAGACAGATGTGTCAATTGGAAAAGCTGCCAGCCAATGAAACAACAAAACCCCTAGCATTCACAGTATGCAAAGTTGAACTTCAGGGTAAAGCAATAGTGTTACAGTCATGTTTTAGGCGCACACGTTTTAGGCCTGTGGTCAACAATAATTGGTGAAACAGAAGGACAGCGACATGCAACAATTGCTTAAGTGTGATTTCAAGAAGGCCCTCTTGATGGATACATGTATAAAATCTCAGATTGAAAGTATTTGATATAGGATCTCTAGAATAAGCAGTTTGCCACAAAAGGTCCATGCCTTTTGGGTATTATGACACCTTGACTGGGATTTGTGTCAAATGTCCAAACGTAAAGTGGAGCCGACAAATGATGGTCATTTGGGGTATACTGATACGTTAAAGTGGTACTATGACGAAAATCGCACCTTTCCTGTTTAAGCCATTTTGAAACATAAAAAAGTGGACTGCATGACAAGAAAAATGCTGTTTACTATTTTCAAATATCTCTTTTCGTTCCAAAGATATTCAAGTTTTTAAAATATGCAAATTTGCCAAGTGATAATGTCATACACTCAACCAGATTTTGTTCAAATATGATGAAAAGAGATATCTCAGCCAATTTGTATCAGAAATGTTTCATTTTTTGCCGTAAGGTTCTGCTAAATGTGCTCTACAATACGAGCTTAACGGTTCTGTTACCATGGCAACATACTGGGTTCCAGACCCCCCCATATTAAAAGCTTTTCTGGCCACCTATGGCGTTCCATTTTGATATTTGCTAACAGCACTTTACATGCATGATCCAGCAAGCCTATAAATATGTTAACTCGACTTTGTGGCCTTGTTTAACATTTCCATGCTGAAAATCACCAACATTTTGAAATCAAGTGGGTGGGGACTGGAAAAGAGTGAATTGCCATAGCAATGGAATTTTTATACCCAAAGGTGTGTTTCCTGTAGAACTATTAGCCTGCCAAGTTTGAATGATTTGCACAGCAAATTGGCCAAGATAGCTCTTTATTTATATACTCAATATAATACTGGGTTGAGTGTATGACATCCTCAGTTATTTCATTTGCATATTTTACCCATTTTTCAAACTTAAATATCTCCGGAACTAATGCAGATATTTGCAAACAGTAAACAGCGTTTTGATTCTTTCATTGAATTCTATTTGATAAACTCCAAAAAACAAGGGGTAAAAATTTGATCATAGTACTACTTTAAGTCCTGTGGGGTCAACCACAAAAAAATCATCAAAAAAAATTCTCTAAAATAGAGTAAAATAAGTGTCACAGTATGTACTTTAAACATTAATATCTTATCTATCCATGATATTTCTTGACTTGTGCGATCATAGTATTGTTTTAAATAAAGCAGAAAAGAAATCTGACTTATTTTGAAAGAATATTGTGTATTGTTTTCCTGGATTTGTAGATCCAACAATGATGGTTGACATGGCCAAAGGAAACATCACTAATGTCTTGCCCATGATTCTCATTGGTGGCTGGATCAACTGGCATTACTCTGGATTTATTACAAGTAAGGTAGCACAGCTTATGTATCTACGTATATTAAGAACCAGGAAATTGTTTAAAGTACACAAGAATATGAGATTCTGGAGATGAGTGCAAGGTCTCTGACCAACTACTCAGTCATCATGGCAGCCAACAGTTGAACATGACTCACCATTGTGTGGGAATGCATTGACTAATAATTGGCTTCGTTTTGCCAATGGTCAGTACCATGTTCCACTGACTTGTTGGCCAGAATTAGGAAGCTGTTTGGCTGAAGCATTTGGCGAGTGTTGTAGCGGTTGAGAGAAAGCTTGATGGGAGATGGCAAAGTATTGGTACAGGAAAATCTCTTAAATGTGGATACAAAGGGACCATAGCTCAGTGTTTATGTTATTGTGACATTTGTATTTAAAAAGTAGAGCTTTAAATTTATGACTACTGGTTTCTCTGTAACATAGAGGTCTCTGTGTTATGGGTATTTGTAAGGATAGTTTTGAACTGTACTGTGGTGTAATCCACATGTGAAGCAGCTAGGAGTATTTCTACTCCCCCTAGATTAAATGCTAGTCCATTGCAGGTCACTCTTCTGCAGTTTGTTAGGTTTCCCCAACAATTTGCTGGTGCCCATTTATACTCCTGAGTGGAGAGAGGCACTGTGAGAGTAAAGTGTCTTCACCAAGAACACAACACAGTGGCTCAAGCCTGGATCGCTTGATCCAGGGATGAGCGCACTAACCATTGGGCCACCGCACCTCCACAAATGTTTCTTAAAAAACAGTTTTCCATTAAGTTTTGTATCTGACTTAAATCTGAAACTGTCAAGTTCTCTGACATTATTTTGCTGACATTTCCCTTTGCTTCACTTCACAGCCAAAGTTCCGTTCCCACTCACGCTGCGTTTCAAAGCCATGTTGCAGCGGGGAATTGATCTGACCACTTTGGATGCATCATGGTAAGCTATATACATAGAACATTATTATTGCTTGTAACTTTTCCATATGGACATGTACACCCAAACTTATCGTGAGACAGATGCATACAGTTGATCTCAAGATAACAAAAATCACTTGTAAGCAGTAACAAGGCAATGCACTAAGAAAGTTCTGATGCTTGAGCTGAACTATTTAACTAGTGACTTGGTTAAATTTCAGCATCAGGGTGGTGAAAAGAATAACTGTAAAATAAATTGCAACATTTAGAGGGAAGCCACATCAGTCTTAGCTGGTTTTCATTCACATCTTCTTTGCTGGTTTGGAGATGTTGGTTTTTACAAAGGGAGGAAAACTGGAAAACCCGAAGAAAAACCCTTGGAGCAAGGCAAGAACCAGCAACAAGCTCAACCTCTCATATGCTGGAAACCCAGGGAGGTCTGCACTCCCACCCCTGCACCATCTCTTGTCCCCTAACAACAATCAGAGTGGATAAACTGGCAATGTCATGTCTTCAACAACAATCAGAATGATTGGCTTGAACATCTGTCATTTCAGGACCATTCCACTACTAGCCATACACCAGAATAATAATCTGCATGCATGGCTATCAGTAAGGGTACAAAAGGTATTATTCAGGACTTTGATTTAAGAAGTTAACAGTTGTTTCTTGTTCTCCAGGGTTAGTTCGGTGTCTTGGTATTTCATCAATGTGTTTGGTCTCAGGAGCATGTATGCACTTGTTCTGGGTCAAGATAATGGTTTGTGTTTTTTTCACATTTTTTGTGAAGTAACTTTAATGCATAACTTACTTACTGTTCTTTCAACTCATCAGCTTTCTGATTTCTAAAATTCTACCTGTTATAGTAACTGATTTACCAGGTGACTAACAGACAGATTGATTGGCCAACTGACAGTGAGATCAACTGACAGTCTGTATATCTGTCTGTCTGTCTGCCTACCAACCTGTCTATCAGTCTGTCTGTTTGTCTGTTTAACTGACTGACTTAATCCTCCTTATGTTTAGCTCTAACTGATGATTCTGTGATATAATCCTCTTCCCTCAACCTGTGAAACTGACATTCCATATTACAAAACACTTGAGACTGGCACATAGGGGGACCAGTTGTCTGTCATTAGACTACGGTCCATTGTACCTTATCATCATATCTAAGTACTGCACCACATATTTGTAAAGCACACTTTTATATCTCTTTGTGGACTTAGCTGCGGACCAGACCCGTGTAATGCAGGAACAGATGCAGATGCAAATGCAGATGCCACAAGATCCAAGCAAGGCGTTCAAGGTAGGAAATAATACAATACATTTATATAGCTGTTAATCCCAAGATCTGGATGTTTTTTAAGTTCAAAGGTATTTCATGTGAACTTAGAATATTACTGAGAATTTAAATATGGCCCATTGGACCAGACGATGAGTTCTTGTCGCAGTGCTAAGCCAATGTTTCCTTATGTTTGATCACAGGCAGAGTGGGAGGCTCTAGAGATTGTTACACACGAGTGGTCATTGGAGAATGTGGAGGATGAATTGATGGCAGATTATTCACCCACAGACCTAATTGAGGACCTTGCCAAAGACAAATATGTTTAAAATGGACATTTGATTTATTTCTGATAAAAAGATCCTGGAAGACTCTTGAAGGCCGTAAGAAAACTTCGGCAAGCTCAAGTCTCTTGAGAGTGAAACAGAGGGCATGCAGGTTTCAGGCCAAATGAATGCAAGCATTTGGACTCTCCTTGTTTTTGTTCATGCTGCAAACTCCACTTGCAGTTGCCTGAATGCAGAGCAGTAAAATCGTGACTTTTGTTGTGGTTTTTTAACACAAATTTATCAACTGTTTTGATTAATAATAGAGAGGGTATCAAACAGGCTATGTGGGTTTCCAAAAATATGCAAACCTCTTTGTTTATTTTTCTGGTCGCCCTCCTTCCAAATGCCTCCCTTTGGCTCTCTCAAGCCTCCTACTCCACAGAATTTCTGCTGAACCTCTTTGGAGTGGGTGTATCTTCCAGAACCAAAAATTAAAAAGAAGTGAAGTTAATAACATAAAATTGCAATATGTGGAAGTATTTATGTCTACCTATATTCGTGTTACTTTATTTGTTTGGTATAATTTGAGCAGAGTACAGACCCGAACACTACCAATAATATATAAATGCAGCACTTACTGCTTGTTTAGGCCCAGTTAAAACATTGTTTTGTGACTGTTGCTTGTAATAACTTATTACTGGTTATAGGACTATGTGAAATTCATAGAACCATCGCCGGTGTAGATAATATCAAAATCTGGTGCTCAACCATACTTGGGTGCCAAGACTCACTTTGAGAAAGAGGCTGAAGGGAATTCAGAAATGGGCTGTTGAAAAACAGGCAAACAGACAAGCAAGTTCCAACGAGGCCTTGAAACAGGAAGGAACCCCCTTACAAGTCAAGTTCCCCACCCCTAAAATGTCATCATCAACATTATCATCATTGTTGTCGCTCATTTCCACTATAATAATCTACGTCAAGTTAGACAAAATAAAAGAACTTCATTAAAGTGTGCTGTCTTACTACAACTAAGGACAGATGGGTTGAATTTTATAGTTATTTACTTCCCTGTAGTAAGGCCTATTTTCACGGGTGTTTTGTGGTGCAATTTTGTCATTTCCACTGTTATTTTTGTCGTTCTCTCACTGCAACTAGCCTGCGGGTCTTTGAAACGTGATGAAATGGAACAGAGGTTTTCTCGATAATGTGCGCGCATCTTACGAACAAGGATGGTGTTGTTTTTGTTCTTTGAGCTATACCTCCCGCGATATCAAGCTTAAAATTCGCAGAGGACGCTTCAACAAAAACCACCACCAAACAGACCTTATGAAGTAGTTTTCGGAGCGTTTCCCTTCCCCCCTGAAACGGCTGAAAAGGCTTACTCCTTTTACCAAAAGAGGCGTTCGCGTTTTCAAAGGGCTCCGTTTTCGCTGTTCTCCCCCCTCCCCCTCGGGAGGACTCCATATAAATAGAACGGGGCTCCTCATCGTGCCTTTCAGGGGTTAAAGAGCAGTTTTGGTATCTATTAGCGTGTACACCCTCAAAAGGTCCTCAGTGGGCTCTTTCGCAGTACTTTTCAGAGTATTGAGGCCACACAAAGATGACGAGAGAAAGTGCGGTTTTAGAATTAGTACTTTCAAGGGATGGGAAAAAAATTGAAGCCACGCCCACAAAATAGGATATTGGTATCTCTTGGTCTTAGGGGTTCTTTTCAAAATTCCCCACATTCAACCGCTATATTTATATGGTAGTCCCTCTCCCCGGATCCACACTTGTAAGATGGGTCTCCGTTTTCAAATGTATCCACCACAACGATTTCAAATGTATGCGTTTTCGACAAAAAACGGTGAGTGTTTTCGATAATAGTGTGGACGGTAGATGAACACGCATCGAAAGAATGCGTTTTTAAACTAACACGCTTTAGTTTGGAGGGGCCGTGGACATTTGCTTTTCTTTGATGTGTTTGACGATTTGAGGAAGAAATGTGCCAGAGCTGCCATTGGTCAACTTTGGAAGCGTTTTGACACTGCGTATAATTTTTTTTTAAGAAGCGTTGCAGGGAATTTTGAGAAAATTTACGCGCGAATTCGGTCATTTTCCGCTTTCCATGCGTTGAAGTGTGACAGCAGTCGGCATCGTCAGAATCTGGAAACGTCCACCATTCAAATGCAAGAATGTATTGTAGATAGTGCTCAGGTTAGATTTTTCAGTGACTGTAGTTAGCTCTCAATAAATATATGGTTTGAGGGAGTAGCCAAATATGTATTGCACGCACTGTATATAGCTAACTCTAAAGACATTCAAAGTTCTTCCGTATACCCACGCGCCTATTACCGGCCTGCAAAGGCAAAGCAAAAAGCCAAATTATAAAACGTCAAACGTTCAATCCTTACTAGGCTCGATCTCCGCCGCTCTCTCGTGTCGGCGACTGGTAATCGAGCCTAAATTAACGGAAAAATGTAAAACCTCGGCCTTGCCGTATTGACCGAGGGACAAGCTGATTGGGTCTAGTTCCAAGGATAATATATACTTTTCCATCATGTTGTACCATGGCACGTTTTAGGCGAATGTTTCGACATCTGAGTGTATTACTCATTCTTATACGAGGTGGCAGTCCCTAGAGCATTGTATACCCATGCCACCAGTAGGTTGTACTACCTGTGTTACGGCCATGGAGATGGAGATGAGCGGTGTCTCAGAAGTTTACTTAGAGTGAAGCGGCTGCTAAAGAACATCTGAGGATTCCTATGATCAGCTCACAAAGGTAGCGAATCTAATTCAGTGATCATTCTTAGCTTTTACACCTGAGTGGTAACAAAGTCTGTCTTAGTGAAGGATCAAAGTAGAAAGTTCCCATCCTTTCGGGCGTTAGAATACCAACGGTAGTATGGCGTCATGGCAGAGTTCTCTGCACAGCCCCACCTGTACTGTGTTTATATTCAGAAGCAGATGGATGGGGACCTCAAACAAAAGTCAAGTGTGGCTTTCCGATTCAGTACTGTCAGTTTGGCTTGGTTCCCAGCCAAGCACCAGAATGAAGGTTATTCTGTAACGTAGCATTGGGCCAGGGGTGGCAGTTGGCAGTTATCTCCAATATTCAACTTTGGGCACATTCACTCAAAGAGTAATGGAGGGTTGCCAAATAAAGCAAGGCTGTACGGATTACTGAGGTAGGGCATAGTGGGTAGTGACAGAAGCCGTGGAGATTACTAGACACTTTTTACGGGCAAGAGAAGGTGGTTGGACCTCATTAGTAGGATGGAAGGGGAATGCGCTGGATGAATAGTTTGTGTTCTCACTGCATGGAATTGTCTGCGGGGCAAGCAGGGAACAGGCGAGGAAGGCGGAAAGGGGGTGAGGAAGGCTGGCCCGGCGGCTGGGCAGGGTGAGCAGGGACCCTATTAGGAAGATACTGGAGGGATAAGTGATTTGATGTTGCAGTGAACCACCTTCAGCACGGCCCTTGGACCACAGTCGAGGATACGGAGGTTAACTGCATGGTCCTATGGTCCATGGTGCCAAAGGAACCTCTCAGGATCAGTGTTTATGATCTTGCATTCCGTGTAAGACGTTCTGCCAACCCTTGTAAGTGCGTACAGATTGCGGAGTATAAGCGAACCGAGGGCACGTATACGCGTTCAGACCTTCATTCCTGGGTTAAACAGTCACTACCTAATGCAACGTTCGGAAAAAAACAGGTGAAAGAATCAAAGACATCAAACAGCAGACCGATAAGAGAGCTGGCATACCTCTGTTGCCAAACTAAGTTCCGATCTGTCTCTATGGACCGATAGTTCTGGTGGCTGAAAGGCATCATAGTGCGGGAAACTGTTTTGAGTCGCCTTAAGGACGGTGCCTACTTTTGTTAGTGCGCACACGTTCTGCATGGTTTAAGCGCCACGCACTCGCTGGGCCACGGTTACCTTGGACGCAATCAACACCCTACAAAGTACACGACTAAATGAATGCAAAATTTTCCTCCTCTGACCAAATCAAGTTTAATAAAGCTGTACTTTAATCAGAAATACCGGAATAGCAGCATATCGCTAACCACTAAGTTTTCTTTCCTTCGGTTTTCAGAAGAACGGTGATATTAGCATTTTTGTTAAGATTCAAGGCTAATTATCTCTGCACCAATTTTTTCTTTTTTGATTCGAATAGCCCTTGCAAAGATCTGCTCTTTTAGCGTGGTCCTAACTTTGCGCAGAAGCCTTTGTATTTAGTAGGCACCATTCTCCAAAAAATTCAAATTGAATCGTTTTTCTTTCGAGGTGCGTCAAAAATTTGAATAGAAAGTGTTCCCGAACCTGTCAGACACACATTAGAGATATAAAAAATGTCTAACTAACCTAGTCTTCTCGGTCCGTACTGTAAGTTACGTATCCTTGTTTTTTCACTTCGATTATGTTCCGCGCGCTTCGCGGAAGGGCGATAAATCAGAGGGTAGAAAACTCGGTGTGGACACCAAAGTCGGTTAGTAAGAGGCATATATTAGTCTTGTTCTTTTTTGGAAGTTTATGGAATTTTTTTGTGAGTAAATGGAATTTAATAGAGAATCAGCCTCTGCTAAGAGAGATCTATAAAGAACCTCCCCTGCTTACGTACAAAAACTAGGAGATATCTGAAAACCGTACTCGTTACAGCAAAGCGTTGAAGGTCAAAGTTTCCTATCGTGACCAAGATGACTAAACCGATTTGATCCTGACAAAAAAATCTGCAAATCAGCTAGTGTGCGACAGCCTTTAAGGTAATTCCCTTAAAGTTGTTCTACTAGCAAACTCGGCGTAAGTAACATTCATGATACGAACATCAAAAATAAGCGACAAAAATGGGGTCATCGTGCTAGTTTACTCGTCACCAGTCTCTTAAAGTGGGATATTTTTTACTGGTTGCGCGTTAAAAATTCGAATCACCTTCATACAGTATTAAGTTTTGGTTACTTGGAAGACGCAAAGTTTTATCTTGAAAGCAAAGCTTCATTTATTGACATAAGCAGTATTGCTTAATTTAAGCTGTTTTTGATTGCTTGGTTGCGGGAATATTGCACTTTTTGCGACAGTTCCGTGGTTAGCTTGAAGTCCTCGCCTTGACCAAAATACATCACCCAGTTGGGAACTATTTTTCAAAAAAAATCGTTCTCCACTATCCACTTTTTTGTTGTTCAAATACATTCTTTATTACACTGTTCTTAGCAAATACTTGAAAAAAAAAACATCGAGGGTTACCGTAGACGTTTAAGAGAAATGGAGATATATTTCGCCACCGAGCTTAGTTTGAGCCGTGAGGGAAATTTCCTATGTCTAGTACGAGCACACGATCACGTTCGCGCTTTAATGACGGGGAAATCATACGCAGTAGGTATGTGCAATGCAATACTAAGGAATTACTTTAAGCAAACACCTCGAATACGAAAATTCCGTTTCAGTAGCACTTTAAGCTAATGAGGATGTCGAGACGAGATTATTTAACAGTTAGAAAGATATAGTTTTTAGGTTGAGACTAAACATCTAAACATAGGGTAGATAAAGACTTTGTTGACAACAGTGTTGTTTAAGGACGTTCGCGCTCAAAACCGTGTCCCACGTACAGATTTTTTTAAAACTTTGACTGCAGGTAGAAAACGATAAGATCAGATTTAAAACGTAAGAAAAAACGGGGGACACCGAACTCGTTTTGAAAATAAGGCGTATCACAGACCATAGCATTTCTAGGATTTCCAGTCACTGTAGGCGATTCTACCCGGATTCATTACTATCGGCATATATTTAAGTTGAAGAATCATATCTAAGTCTCGCACACCTGTATCCATGTACCAATTCGACCCTATTTGAATAGTATATGAGAAATAATTAAAACTTTCCAGATTTTTTCTGTGTTTTTTAGTGTAATGAAAAGAATCAGAAAAGGAAGTGATCTGCCGAAAAAAAAGTGGGGGTCACCGAGCATCAAACAGAGATATTCGCACACCAAGTTAAAGCAAAGGTCATCAGCTCTATATTTTGTTGAGTTTCGACTCGGTGCGCGCGCTTGAAATACATGACGTGGCACGCGACACTTCATGTACAGCGTGCGCACTAGAGGTGCACGATTTTTGCGTCATCAGCGCGCGCGCGGGCAAAACGTAAGAAATTTCCCTCAAACTAAGCTCGATAGCAAGATAAATGCTTATTTTCTTTTAAGGTGGTATGTACCTCAAAATATACCGAAAAGTTTGTTTAAAGATGGTGGAGAAAGATCAATTGTGAGTGATTGCACTCGTGAATAGAAAATAAATTCTGAAGGTTTTTCCTGGAAATGGTTGCTATGGCAACCAGCCACAGCCTTTAGAGATTTTATCTGATAGCATTAACTGTAACAATACTGTAACAATTCCTGCTCTTTCACAAAACAAGATTTGATTTTCAAACAAGCAGATCTTGTATGTTTCTGTGTCGTTCTATACAATAAACTACAGTTTTGACAGCTAGCTGTCGTTTTCAGTGCTTTTTACAGGCCGGGCCATATTTGGAAATAACCTTATTTTGCACCAAACCCAGTCAACAAAAAAATCTATGGTCACGTGACAAAGGCTAAATGTTAAGATTCCTTTAGATTATTGTAAAACGAAACTATCGGTCATTAAATACCCCAAATTTCAGGAATTTCTCTTTGATGCCCTCCAAAGTAGAACTGTTACAGCGAAGTCAGCTGGTACAGAAGTAGACTTCTGAGAAAACTGCACTTAAAGTTTCTTACATGAAGGATTAAGCAGTGGGGGAGTGGGGTGCAGATTGGATCTCCGGGGAGGGGATGAAATGTTTGTTTTATTATGTAAAAAGTTTCCGCAATTGTAGGAAATGCTCCTAAAAAGAAAGGAAAGAAAATGAGCCTATGATGGCAAATAAAGCAAAGTTTTTTCCCATGCAGGTAACTATACCAATCGAGTTGTGCATCTCTTTATTCAAAGTTTTCCCCAGTATTGCTGGTTTTCAGTGTCACGCCATTCAAAATAGATCAAAATAAAGAATCAAAACCGTTTGGTAGGTTAAGTCCAAAATCTGGGAAAAGAAAGAAGGCAGATATGCAAAGACTCTCGCCAAGATTCAGATCACAGCAATTTTTTAATGGAAGATATGCAGAGAAACGTTTTCCCCGAATTTATAGAGATTTGTATGGAGACGCCATGCTGGTGCACATCTAGATGGGCACCAACCCCGGGTGGGGGTGTGTGGGAGTACTTCCTATAATGGCCTATACGGGGAGGCTCCACCCGAAAGGGGTACCTTTTTCAGGCTTCAGGTATATAAAAGAAGAGTAATTTAAATTAACGCATAAAAAAGTGGGTGTCACCGTGCTCGTTTAAGAGAAAACAAGCATTAATTTCGCTTTCGAGACTAGCTTGAGGGAAATCGCTTAATTTTTGCATGCGCGCGCGCTCATGTGCGCGTGCTAATGCCGCGAAAATCGTGCGCAGTACGGATGCCCAATGCAATACAAAGGAACCATCTTAAATACTGCGTCACACAGTTTTGCATGTATGTACATATATGGTTAGATTGTAGAAAGTCATTGGCTTCCCAGGTGAAGAATTCAGGATGAACGCGGTGGACTTTTGTCTGCCCTGGTAGGGTTTTTGTTAAAAACCTAGTGAACAACCAGGCTTCACCTGGTCTGCGACAGAGGGGTGTTATCTTTTTTTTTTACTTTTCGGTCGCGAAGTCTGTGGCGAAATCCTCGCAAGCGTAAGAGGAGGAAGACTTTGAAGTCCTGTAACGCTGCTATATCCAAACATGATAAATCCAACTAGTTTTCTTGCTGAGTTATAGAAAAGCTGTTAATCTTCTACATATGTGAAATTTAGAGTGGAGA
>CM042754.1:23137626-23145260 GCA_022496165.2 Catalaphyllia jardinei | reverse complement strand
TCTACATATGTGAAATTTAGAGTGGAGAAATGTGTCTTTTAAAGGAAGCAGCGAAACACAACTTGGTCAGTGATATAAAGCGGGACATACCTAAATTCGACACTGTCTTATACTTCACTCAAACTGGACCAACTTACGATGAAATACTTGAGCAAAAGACATAAATGCGTTGAGTTGTGGGCCAAAAGCATAAAAGTTTTCGGGAATTTCGGACTCCATTTCCCCTCCGCGACATCCGCAAAAATCCTCGCAGCATTGTACGCGTGTGTGCCGCAGGCGATTTGTTCTAACCAGTAATCCTGTAGCTCTTCCAGACCTCTATTTTCATTCGTCCGTATGACCTGTAGCTTCCTTTGTTATCCGGGCTAGGGGCTTTGTTTCTGTTGTATCATCTATTGTTTCGTTCTCCAATCACAGACCGCGTCTGGAAAGCTACAGGCTTGCATAGGGACAGCCCCATTACTAGAAATGGCGCGCTTACGGTATCCATACCCGATTATGGCCCATGGTTCTGATTATTCAAAAAGGTCATAGTAGCGTTAACTCCGCCAATGAATATGTGTATCGAATACGTTTTGTCCAACGTGGGTTTAAAAACTCAAAGTTTTAGAAAGAATGCATGAGCTTATTAGCGCTTTTGCCACCCAGAAATTTTGAAGTTTTTTAATGACAATTTTTCCAGTTTTACTAGCTCCTTAGTTGCCTGGAGTCTACATGCTACAATTGTAGCATGTTTTCTTCTTTAAGGCCCGTTTACACAGGCGATTTTTGTCGCGGCAACTCGATGCAGTTTTTGCCACAGCAAAATTGCATCAAGATTCAAACATGTTTAAAACCCCTGCGATATCGCAGCAGCAAATCGCACTTGGTTTACACGTGCGATTTTGAAGTTGCAACTTTATTGCGACAAAAATTGCATCTTGAACCTCATGGTCCCAATAAGAAAGATGAAACTTAGTACGTTTCTTGTGCATTAGCTTTCTGTGTTTAGGTCATTTGTACTATTTATAGCTGTTCATTACTACTATACTTTTCAGGCTGTAACTTTTTCCGATATTTTTAAATTTTTGAATTTGTACGTCACTTTTTTCATCGTTACTTATTTATACTTAGCCGTGTCTATCAGTCTTTTGTTGTTATTTATCTTTTCACTAGTCATATATCGTATTTCCCATATTTTAAATTTGTAACGTTCAAAACTAGAGTCGAAAAATTGAAAAATATATCCCTATACTGTGCAATCAGCCTTGCTTTTTTCGTCCTTTGAGCAAAGCCGTATGCAAATGAGCAAAAAATGTAAACAACGACGTCAGCATGAATCCCCCAAAATCAAACGTCACCATGGTAACGTAGTCCCCTGGCCTACGTACATGGAAGTTGTCTCAAGCAGAGATGTACGTAATAATGTCTCGGTACATGTGTCTATTTGACTGTGTTATTTTAACCAGTTTGTTTGGATATTTCAGTGGCTGAATAGATGAAACTAACCTTTTAATGATTATTTGATTTCTACTGTGGTTTTAGAATTTGAAAATATTTTAATGCGAAAAATTGCATCCCCTGCTCGGCGGGTGATCTTTAAGCATTCGGGTCACAGTTTCACAGTTTCGTGCAAGCGCTTAAGTAATTACACAGCTGGTTGCTCTTCTTTATTCCAGAATTAAATTAGCATTTGACCTTTTTTTCTTAACATCACATAATTTTCCAGCTGAGCAATGAATGCGGCTGAAAAAGCAAGGCTCCTTTTTGCACCTCATCATGAAGTCGATGTCTGTGTAAAGATAAGATCAAACGTGCCTTCGTGCTCAAATTGCATAGACTCTTTGTTTTGTCTTTCCTGACATCATTTGCGAGGAAAAGAAGGTAAATAATTCTAAGTTTTCGACGATGTTTGGATAACATGTATCAATTATTCATTACCACTGCGGAGTCTGTCACAGTCAGTTCGCGCGACTGTCAGAAAATGACTGGCTTGGGAAATGAAAGCTGTCGGCAGAATACTCTTTAGTCTGTTCTCTAAACATATACATACAGCTGCCTGCTGAACTTCATTTGGCTTCTCGAAAATAACTATCCCTTTTGTTTAAGCGTTTGAAATACCGAATAATCTCGTTTGTGAATCGCTCAGAGGTGAATTTAAATAATTGCCGGCAGGAATTTCTAGTTTCCACTCCAGAAAAAGACAAATGACACTCATTAACTTAGTGGGGTATTTTTTTCGCTGTTGCGTGTTGTTTACCGACAAAATCACTGGCGAAAAAACAGAAATTTCGAAGTTTCTGGCTATTTTTACAGATTCTGCGACTGCCTTGGACAATTCATTTTTTCACAATCGCAGGGTAACGCATTGTTAGAAAGAACAAAAGTTTTTGTCGCTGAAAAATAGTTATTTTTGTCGCGATTTTGATGTTATCAGGCCTAACCGGTAGACATTAATTCTCATTTATACAGTCGATTCCTGCCCTCTTTTGCAGGCTCCAAGTGAAGATCGATTAAGGGAACTTAATTTGCATAGAAAGAAATCATAGAAAGAAATCATCCATCTAATTAGACGCAAACTTTCGCCTACGGCCTCGAAGTTGAGCCTTCGGTGTTGACATTATAGTGGTCACACGCGAAAGATGGCGGAGAAGTCCCTCGTATACTTCTGTTCGTTTTGTGGCCTTATACTCTTCTCTAGTTGTAGAGCTAGCGCAACAGAACTGACAAGCGGCATGTAAGTGAACCAGATTCTTTTTGCGGTTCATATTTTTTTGTGATTGCTGCCTCTCTGTGGTTTTAGTATAACTTAACTGATCGCAAACTAGCGGGGAATGATTTTCAAATTTTGACGCGCTAGGGTAAGAAGATGGGCGAGACGCATTGGATCAGAAGCTGCTGAATTTACGGAGAACGTGACCGGCGGGAAAACCTTAAAACAGGTATTAGAGAGACTCGTATTTCATATCGTTTCATTTTTTTCATGGCTATGAGCTATTAGTTTTATTCAAAGTTTGTTGAACTTACAGGCGTATGAAAACTACATGTTGACGCCAGGAGAGGTGCATAACGAAGTTCTCAACAACATGAGAGAAGAAATGAAAGTTTTCTTCAGCAGGAAGACATCTTCATTAAAGGTATGGAGGCAGGAATCTTGGTGTGGTCGCTACAGATTAGGTAAAATCCATTTGAAATTAAATCCAGCGTATAATGTTTACAATCCCATAAATTGACAGCACTTTCACCTGAAGCTTATATCAGGAAATCATACTTCGTGTCGGGTTTGCTACTGATTGACAAGACTGGTCGGGATTTTATAATTTTTGTGCGATTCCTGTCATCTTCCAGTGCCTTAAAACTGGTGATACCTTTTGATATAATATTTATGAGCCATGCAGAAGGGTTTTTTCATTTTTCGGAGACCATGAAGCTTTAGATTTAGCTTAATTTAAATTCACGACAGCTGAATTTTTTTTCGGCTTGAGCTTATTATCCTTGATAAATTTGCGGTCGATGTTTTTGTATCGTGTAATTTAGTTTTGAAATTACTTTACATCTATACTTTCCTAACTTAGAATTTATCATAAAGCAAAATTAAGAATAATCAGAGGCGATTTCGTAAGTATAAAATTTACCCATTTAACAGCTTTTCGAGTTTTATAGTCAGAAACGGAAGTAGTCTGGAAGAAGCCCCGCAATCATTTTGTCGCTCATGAGAGCTGGCGCGTTTCAGTTTGTGTCAAAGTTTTTATTTTATTTAAATGAAACTGAGTGTGATCTTAAGCCTGCAGGCAAACATTTCAAAACTCCTTCCTGAACAGAGCTGGTATGAATAATTGAAAAATGTTATATTATTTAAGCTAATAACTACGTTTAGTGACGGTGCAATGTAAAAAGATCATTCTTTTTTAAGCTTACAATGACAATCCTAGCCAGATTCTTAAAGTTAAAGATTTTTCGCATAATTTGTTCGTATTTTGTCCGAATTTATACAATGTTCGTTAAATCTATATGCAGTTTTGATAAATACATTTATATTGATTTTGATTGCCAAAGAGACATATAATTCAACTCTCCTGTTTTTTCAACATTGTTAGGAAAAGAACTAATTTGGCATGTCAAACAAAATTAATGCTCTCTCGGTAACTTGTCTAGAGGCAATGGAAATACCATATGTGTGCTAAAAGACCTAAATATAAATATGGAGTAATTAAATTTCGTTTTGGAACTTTTTCATTTATAGAAATACCAAGTTTTTGTTGTATCTTTGTGGTGGATATATAAGAAAAAAACATATTGCAAAGAGCTTTACAAATCCTGAATTACTCCCTCCCCTATGCCATTTGCCAAAAGTAATTAGTAGAATTTGGAATTAATGTTTTACGTGCATGTTGTTTTAAATTAAAGTTGTTGCTCTAGACAGCTTGTCTACTGCTCATTTATTCAGAAACAAAATATTTGACTGAGAGAAATTTGCATGTGATATTAAAATTCATTAAGCTGACATAGGTAACATTATCTTCTGATATCTTCCAGTGATAAGTTCAAAGGAGTAGAAAAAAATGCAAACAAAAGTGAGAGTTGAGTGACTTTCACAATTTATTTTCGTGAGCAATTTAGTCAAATGGATGATCACTGGTCTGTTTAAGTACTCTGCGTTGTTAAGAGTACTGCAAATGTGATTGCATGGTTAAAAAACTGACTAAAAACTCTTTTATGCTGCCATTGTGACATTGTGACATTGTAGGCTTAAAGCAATTCAAATACTGGTGAAAGGGGAGGGAAAGTGACTGTAGAAAGGCTAGGAAGGGGAAACCTCTCTCCTTTGGCCTCTATCCATCCCTCTCACATTCCCTCTTTCTTTTTTTCCCCACTTTGGTCACCCCCAGCTAGAGAGCCTCTGCTGTGAAGAGAGCTTGATAGGGAGGAACACAGCACACAGGAGAATAATTTACTATGTAGAGAAGTCAGAAAAACTTTTTTTGGAAGGCTTACATGTTTGTACTGAGCTCATAAATTCAGGTAGGCTCAATTTCTGCTGATCTCCTATGTCTGGTCTACCTTCCCTGAGAAGAATGGTGGGTAGTTATCTGATTGGTTAAGACTCACAAAAGACTCCTTACGAGTCCAGCTGTGCTTTCGGGGAGAGAGTGCGGACTCCTTTCCTGAACAGCAGCTGGTAATCAAGCCTAGAATTCAGGTCATGTCATAATGTTGTCCGAGAAAATTACTAGGCAAGTCAAGAGTATACGTAACTTGTTGCGAGTCTCGCTGTTGATTTTGTGTTAACATGAGTAAAAAGGGAGTAGCCGAAGTTTTAACCAAATTTGCGCATCACACTACACTTCTAGCTACTTTAAGTAATATTTTTTCATAAATCTCTTATGTCGCGACTAAATTTGCCCTCATCATGTTTCACACATCAACATTTTGCCACCTCCTATAAAATGGTACTGTTTCAACAGTTTATGTTGGAGTTGTGACCACTGTAAACAGACAGGCAGGTGAAAAGCCTCAATCTTAGGTGTGCATTGTAGGGTTATGGTTAGGTTTTTAGGAGCTTGGGATCATGTGTACTTAAAAGCTAAATCATGTGTGGTTGAGTGTTGATCAATGCCTCTTGATCGATACCCTTGATCAGCATTGTTACAATATGTCATCAATAGCTCGTTTATCTCATAAGTCACATGACTCTTGATTGTAATGTAATGATAGCATGACCCTTAAGTTCGTTAGTTGCGATTCTCGTGTCATTCACTAGACGTGCTATATCACGACAGCTTCCAATAAAGCTTTGGTGTGACTCCTGAAGAGCCGTTTGTGTGTCTCACGACAGTCGACGAAATAGCACATGTTACAAGGATCTCAATTGACGCTCAATTTAGAGTTTGTTGATAGTTGGCCGAGTGTCATCTGACTCGTATGTATTGATATCGACACTCAATGGTCTGCAAAATTAGTCAACTCTTCACTGACTGTCAAGCGACATGTTGACCGAGTGTCAATCAAGTGTCAATTGATGTGTTGATCAAATATATAGTGCTAATCAAGGGACGTTTAAGGGTATCAATCCGGGTGTCAATGAACACTTGATGGCCGATACGAACACAGGATCCAGGCTGCTAAAGATTCCATAGGATCCAATAAAATTTCAAAATCATAAAATTGGGGATGATCCTTTAACAACTGCTGAAACTACAATGTTAATATCCTGTGGGATCCTATTGGAAGGACTTGAATGATTCAATAACCTTAGAATTAATGTTTTCAGCAACTTCAGATTGAAAGATTTTTGAGGATCTGTATAAGAATCCCAACAGACTTTCACCAAGATCTACAGGGAATCTTTTTAATAGATTGAGTCCAGAAAGGAATCATTTTAAGATGGTTTGCATGAGATATGTCCCATTTTTTTGTCTTTTTTTGTGACTGTTAGAACAGATGAGTCAAATGTTTGGTTGTTGATTTGAACAGCTCTATTTTCTTTCCATTGGATGATTTTGGTTAGATTGCTCAGCTGATGTTTTCATTTTCTTTTGACTTCCAGAAGATAGCTCTTTTGTGTCGGTGTGCTGATAGTTTCAATATTGTGATATTGTCATATTTATTATAAAATGGCTTGCTCTGTGAATCAAATTCTGCACAGTGATTGGCTACCTGAGCGGGCAAGATGGAATTGTACCTTGCGCACTCACTCAGCACTCACTCCTGCAAGAAAAATTCCCCAAGAGCCATATAATAAATCATTTACTGATGACGTTTGTTCAGTCAAGATGACTAGATATTTGCCTTGTTCTTTTTTGCGAGTTTATGAACCTCGACTCCATCTTGTCCATAAACATGTAAAAAAAGAACTTGGCCAATATCCAGCTACCTTGACCTCACACTTGGTCAATAAATATGCATGTATACCTGACAGTCAGTTGTCACCTGTCAAATTTATTGATGTCAGGTGTAAAGCATTGTTTCAAAGATGACCTCAGCTGACGATTTCTAAAGACTGAAAATTTCAAATTTGCATGTCACAAGTCATAATTCTAAACTTTCTGATCTCTAAATTCCCCATCCCACAATTCTTTTGGAAATGTGCAGTTCCAGAAAATATCTACCCTCACTCAACAGAAAGGACTGGAATTTCCATGGGGGGCTCTGTAAGACCAAAAACTGTGAAGAAATATATGAAACCCAATTGGAATTTCCAGAGGGTAGAGTTTTAAGAAAAAATCTCTTTCATGGGGGAGGTATGGATATTTTCTGGAACTATACAAATTATACAAAAACAAACCCATTTATTCAGCATTTTCGTCAAAAGCAGAACATTAATTTTGTATGGATGTCCTGTGAGACTTATCCCTTTTTTTTCTGAATTTCAACTGTACATTTATGTGTGAGTTTCTCAAAAGTGGTACATTTGAGGTAACAAGATAATAAGTTGAATGGGGCCTGAAAAAAGCTTTAAGTGATTTCTGATAAATTGCTAGATTCTCCTTCCAAATTACCTTGTATTCCCTTGTGGGACATAAGGAGAGTTTAACTTTACATCAGCAGTTACTTAGGGTGTTATACTCCGTACCCCTTTGATTTGTGAGCTACCAGGATTACACTCAATAAGCTTCATTGGTATTTTAATTCCATTTTATAGAATTTGGTGGAGA
>CM042754.1:23122626-23127626 GCA_022496165.2 Catalaphyllia jardinei | reverse complement strand
ATCAGTTGGACTATGCCTTAGCTAATCTCTTACTGTTGCTTCATTAGCACAAGCAAATAAGGCACTGAGCGTGCTTGATCCGAGTTTGTTTTGGTGTGATACTGGTTCAATACAAGGTCGGTTAATTTTTTTCCTGGTCTATTTGTCTACTTCTTTCAAATACCAAAACATCTATTACAAACATACTGTTGAAGCTGCTAGAAGTAACTGTTAATGTTTGTGTTGCATTGAGGTCCGCCTTCGTAGGATTTGCTCCTAAAGATTCCACTTGGAATTTAACTAAGGTTTTTTCCCTACATTATTTCTTGGAAATGAAGCACAGATCAACAAAAACAATTACAGAATGATGCTTGCAAGAAATGAAAATCTCCCCAAAAAGCAATATAGGCCCTTTTGCATGAAAGCCTTCAATTTCTAAGGCTAAAAGGCTGAGAACTCATGTTGGCTCACAATAGGGGTCTTAAATGATCCTTTGAAAACTGGATGGCTCTGGTGAAATTTTTGTTGAATTCAGGACTTGCCATCTAATTTTTCACAAAGCTCTGTCAGTCGTTTTTTTCCAAATTAAGCTAAGAAAGCCTTAAATATGAGCCCAAGATCAGTACAGACTTTATTTAAAGCTGTTCAGATGTCATTTATAATAATGATATTAACAATAATAATGATAATAATAATAATAGTAATGATAATAATAAGGAGATTAAGAGTAACGATAATAATGATAATGATAATAATAACAGAATATTGGAATAATGGTCACGGTGACGGTGACAGTAATTAAAGTCATAAAACAAATCGGGATCTTAACCCTGTTTGAAGTTTCAGTCCCCAATTTAAAGAAATTAAAGTCAAAATGTTTCAGGCTTCCCAAGAATAATGCTAGTCTTGCCTTCTCACAAAAATTTTCTATTTTGCAATGTTTCCAATCAGTAAAGAGATATAATTAATATGTTTTTGGGCTTGGGAGTTGCACTGTGAACATTTTATTTACATTTGGCAGCTTCAGAGATTGTCAATGGGATCAGCTGGACATCAGCTCTGGATACTGTGTTTGACGCCAACCGACATGACGACCCAAGCTTGTCTTGGCAATACTTTGGTTCAGATAAGGGATTTATGAGAACATATCCTGGTACGATGTTCAATTATTTGAATTGTTTGATTGTATTGTTTTCTAACTTAACAATAGACATGCATTTTAAACTGGCTGTCACACACTAGAAATATCTATCTATTTTCAGCCAAACGCTGGGACGATAACAATCCAAATCATGTTGATTTATATGATGCCAGGCTACGACCTTGGTAAGGTGGTACAGAATTTGTTAGTATGTAGGTATCACAAACTTATGGAAAGGTGATGTTAAGTCAAGAAATTCTAAAATTTGTTTTTGAGATCTGAAAACCTCAGGGAGTTTATGAATATTCTCGTACTTGAAAAATACACTCTTTAGCTGAAAACTACGCTTCAGCTTGAAAATGACTTGCAATTTACCTCTCAAACTCATTTATAATTTAGTCATTTAAGTTTAAACAAAAGAAATCATAATCTGATCTTAATTAGCATAGATGTTTTCAAAAATTCCATTTTCCCCTAGTTTTAGTTTTGACACTCAAGACCGTGCTTAAACAGATTTCTAAACACTTATTATTTTTGTCAAAAATACATGTCTTAAATTTTCAACTCTCTTCTCAGCATTTGGAGTTGTGATAATAATAAATAGTATTTCTATAGCGCACAACTCCAATAGATTATCTGTGGCACTTAACAGCAAATAAAATTGAATTATAAACAAACTACATTATTTTACAAACATTCACTAACAAACATTTTAAAAAGATAAGCTGTGATCAAGCACAGTCTTCTGTATTTGATATATTACCTTAAATCCACATAGTTCATATCTAAATTTAAGCCCCTATATCCAATTCCTATCTATAAGAACAACAAAAGCTCAGTCCACCTCCTAGAATGCAATTATAGAAAATTAGTAGTTCGTATGGTGCGATCTTCCGGGTGAGTGTAGTTCTGAAAAGAACTGTTGTTGGTGACTGGCGTTTCGACAACCTGAGCGGTATTCATCTTCAGAGTCAAGTGAATGGTGTTTGTCAGTCGATGATATTATAACAGATGTCAACAACTACCGGTACCTTACAAACGACTTATCTGCGACGAAAATGAAACTGACAAATGGACTTCTAACAGACTGACACAAGTGAATGGTGTTTGTCAGTCGATGATGTTTTAAGTCTGGTCTGTTGATAGTGATTGGTCAGTTAAACCATGATTGTATTGGCTGAAAGACTCGTGTAAAGTTTGTCATCAGTCATTGGTCAGTTTCAATCCGTCTTTTGTTAGTCAGATTGGTCTGTTAGCGTCCGTCTATTGTTAGTTGCTCAGCTAATTAGTATTCATTAACTTTTGATACAGACAAAATATTGCTTCAAAGAATGTCGTTTTACCTCCTGTCACTTTTCTCCAGTATGTTAAACCCCTTTTCTCCTTGTATGTTTCCCAAATGGCGATTAATGAGGTACAGCGTCTTAGGAGGGTAGCGTTCCCCAGTTTGCTTTGCAACTTCACAAATGAATTTGCATAGCCAGAAGTTGAAACTGCCGGCAGACATTTGCTCAAGTGGGACTGAAAAGTCCTTGACATTGGTTGACTTAAGTCCGTTGCCTCCAGATGTTTCCAACTGCGCTTTTTTGTTCATTCTCGTATTCTGCCAGGCAGTAAAAATGTTCATCGCCCATTTTGTATTGTACTTGGTGTTTTTAGGTACGGTTTCAGACTAAGGAAATTTCTTCCTCTTCAGTTTTTGGCGGACGAAAACCAGCTGTTGCCATACTGGCGATTTGGCAGTGACTGAAAATTTTGAATATTTCTATTATTGTCTCATGCACTATCTCCTGTGGGATGTACAGCATTTTGGCATCCATATCCAATTAGCAAATCACAAAACAATACTTTGCATTCAATTTATTGTTTTCCTTTCGCAAGTAGGTGAAAATATTTGTGTCCGATGTGTATGGCATTTTGGCATGCATGTCCAGTGAACGAATCCCATAACAATACTTTGCATTCAATTTAATGTATTCATTTTACAAGTAGGATAAAATATTCGCGTCTGATCTGTATGGATGTTTACAATGGCTTGCCTATCGGCTCGCCATTGTAAATGCCCATACAGATCTCTTGCTCATATTTTATCTACGACAAAGAAAAGGAAAGGAAAGAAATAGAAAAGAAAGATAGAACTATATAAACGATACAGAGATGAACTAGTATAGAGTTATTAACAATATGTTGCAAAATTACAGAATTACAAGCCTATTATACATTCGTCTTGCTTAATATGTTAACTTAAGCAGGTGTGTCAACATATAAGTACCCTCCAGTTCCAGAATACGTAAAAGGAGAGCTGATGTAAAGAAACTTTAGATTTATGTTTATGGAGTATTCAGATACTTTGAGGAATGCTGTTCCAAATTCTTGCACCAGATTAATAGAAAATGAATGTTTTAAGTGATTTGTCCTGGAATATTTAATGTTAAAACTACCTATCTCTGAAAACCTAATATTATAGCTATGCACTTGTGTAGGATAAAGAAATAGGTAAGAAATGTTTGCTGCCAAAAAATTGTTAGAAACGTCATGAGGTGCTTTAAGGCCCATTTACACAGCCGATTTTTGTTGCGGCAACTCAATGCAATTTTTGTCTTGCTAAAGGTTGCAACTTCAAAATCGCACATGTAAAACAGCTGCGATTTTAAGGGCGATTTGTCACTGCGATATCGCAGGGGGTTTCAAACATGTTTGAAACTCGATGCAATTTTGCTGCGACAAAAATTGCATCGAGTTGCCGCGACAAAAATCACCTGTGTAAACGGGCCTTTAGTGTTCTAATAAATTCTCACTTCCTTCTGTTCAAGGTATATTCAAGGAGCAACTTCCCCTAAGAATATTATCATTCTTATTGATGCAAGTGGGAGTATGCATGGAGTGCCCATGCGAATTGCAAAATTATCTGCTCAGAATCTTATTGACACCTTTGGAGATAATGACTTTTTTAATGTTGTTTATGTAAGTACTGGTACATATATTCATAATTTTGGCATAATCGGGTGTTTTTTTTCCAATTTTTGCAAGTTTACTGAATATGTAGTGCTGCCATCTCCAGATGGGATTGTTGTATTTATCGCAGTGGGATGTGGTGTTCACTGGCTTATAAAATTTTTTTTTCAATTATTAACTTAATATATACTTAAGGACCAGTGAGGCACAGTGTTAATAGTTAGCTAATCCTGACTGAGTGGTTCAGGTTTGAGCCGTGACTGGGACATAGACTGTGTTGTGTCCTTGCGCAAGTCACACTTTTTCACTGAGTGCCTCTCCCCACCTCTCTAAGATGTTTTTGAAAAGAAAGTCACTGGGATCCAGCATTGCATATACCATGTAAACCAGTTGTTTTTCTTAGCTTACATTGTATATTTTTGTGTAGTTTAATTTGTAAACTGATGATTCTCCATACCTGTATAATTGAATAAAGCTACTAAAAAATGTAAAGATTTTTATTGTGCTCTACCAACTGCTTACTTTTAATAGTAATTATTATGTTACATATTTAATGTTATGTCCTGATTGTGTCTGTATAAATTTATTTTGTCTGTGCTAGTTTAACAGCAAGGTCTGTGTGTTGTGCTGTGGTGAGACTGGACCCATTTTGCTCCAAGCCACAAAGAAGAACAAAGAGGCAAGTTTTATTTAATATACATGTAGTTTAATGACAAAAAAGTGAACTGATTAATAATAACCAATATTAATCATTATTGAAATTAATAAAAAAGAAAATTTATAATAATAATAATTATTATTAATAATTAAAATGATTAATAATAATTATTATTATTAAAATATAATAATAATAATTTCTTCTTATTAATTGTTAAAATTAATAATTAGCAATTATTGAATGAGGCTGAGTAGGATATGAAGAATT
>CM042754.1:23099590-23103850 GCA_022496165.2 Catalaphyllia jardinei | reverse complement strand
TAACTACTCTCAAGTTCTCGCCTTCGTTTCGGTCCTTGTTTTACATCCTTTGAGCTTTTAACGAACAGGACACATATTTGCGGCCTTTTAGACTTTTAATTAAATTAAGATACTGAAAACTCCAAAGCTTAATTTACATCATTTGTCCGGAAAGATATCTCAATTATTTTGTTAAAAAAATAAGAAAAGGAAGATTTACATGTAGCCATGCCATTTTGACCTCGAGATGACCTAGCGTGGCTTTGGTTCTTAGCAACAACATTTGAAGGTGCGAAATCACCCACGTGGCATGTTCGTTTTTATAGGATTAAGGGAGCTCACTCACATCGTTTGAAGTTATTTTGGGCACATACAAAACTGCCTTTAAATTCGAGGAAGCACTAAAATAGTAGCTTATTAAGATAGAAAAACACCAAAGCGACGATCTATAGCGGAACTCCGCCCCCAAGTAGAGCCCCATACTCATATAGAGAAGAAAGGGAAAGGTATGAATCTATTTTCTCATGGTTATCGTGGCTATCGGTATTGCTCTTGGAGTACTTACGATGACGTCGCGCAAGATGGCAAGCATACTACAGCTAATAGGTTGACAGAGACATACATACAAACACCCGTGGTTTAATGCGTCCTTCTTTGCGGATATTGGACATCCTTGTTAGGCACACAATTGAACCTGTTAAAACAAGGTATCCCCTTACTAGTATCACGTGGCTATATCGCGGGCTCAAGCTTTTTGCTCATCGACGTCACGTGTTTTTTCAGTTGACCGCTGATCAAGTGCAGGTTTTTTGATTGGATGGCGGGCTCATTACAGGTTAACTTGTTGAAAACAGGGCCGGATTATTTGGAAGCCGGTTAGCATTAATCCAGGATCATAAAAGTTAACCGAAGTATAATTTCTCTCTTGTATACAATTGTTTCTCATGGCTTGTATTTTGTGTATTTTGAGAACCTTGAGATTATTCCAACTCAAACCAGAACACCAAACAACGAAAACAGAAAACCTTGGGAGCTTTTAAGGTTCCTGTCAGGGTATTGGGCCAAAAAAATTATATGACAGTAGATAAAACTTTCAGTTCACGTGCTCAATGCAATATCATGGTTCTTCTTAGATGTTCTTTTCAAAATTTCCGACGAGAACCCTCGTCCGTTTTGCATGTGAGTCCCCCCCTCCCAATCTACTATCTAATGCCCAGTGATATTCCAACCACGCATCCTAATCTGAAAGAAAACATGTTAACGTTGATCAGTGCTAATTTCAAGATTATTGTACAAAATTAGAAATGATCAATTAGTGACTGTGTGTGGAGAATTTAAATTAAGTCAAGTGTCAAAGCCTTCTCTCTAGAGAATGGATATAACCCGGCTATAGTTTAGTCTCAATAACATCTGTTTTTGTTTTTGTGACACGTTATGAGAACACAACTGTGGCCCAGGCATAGAGCCAAATATTGTATTTTACTATATAATGATATAAAAATGTTCCTCTTTTTGACCATTCAAAACAGCATAACAATTACAAAGAAACCGTAGTACAGTATTTTATTACAGTGAACATCGCTACGAAAAATAATTGGAAATGGCGGGAGTTCAAAATAGCAGATACTAAATTACTCAGGAGCAAATTCAAGGAAAATGGTTTCGAGTTCGAAATATCAGGGAATTTGAAATGACCGAATTTGAATGACTGTGGGGTCCAACTGTACTTACCTTGATACTCAAGTGATGGAACATTGCGCTGCCAATGAACTTGTTAGAATTGTTATTTATCACTAGGTAACAGCTCAAACAAAATGCATCCTCTCGCATCACGAAAGGCAGCCGCATTAACAGAGAAACACGATGAGTGATCGACACAAAATCTACCGCGCTCTCGAAGCCCCGCTTTCACTGAAGCTGATCACAAAACAGTTATGTTAAGATATCGAAATTTGTGGGCAGCAAAGTTGGCATACAAGACACGGCTCCCGAAATCCCGCCGCAAGCTTTTTGTGCAATCGACGTAAACTTCAGTTACTCCTTGGTGAAACAGGTTTGCAAAGAAAACAAAAATAAAAATCCTCTCTCTAACTACGCAGTGAAACATCGTTATGTGGATGTAGTTCAGGGTAATGAATTTAACGATTGAGATCCTTGTGTTGAGGTCTTAAAACAAGCCTGAATTACTATCTCAAGCGGCCTTACTTTTTTGTTTTTGTTTTGGAAAGTATTTCACCGGGTAATTAAAGAAGCCATTGCACACGCACTGAAGGCGTGTAAATAGTCATTATTAAAATTTGATCGTTTCAACACTACAAAGTTAACAGACACACCGACCAGAAAATAACGCAAGTTCTATTTTACTTGCCCAGCCGGGGTTTCCTTCTTCAGTCATTTCTTCTTTTTTCACCCAAAATAGGGGAGGGGGGGGGGGACCTCCCCTAGATCCGCCCCTACTGTAATTGTCCTGACGGTAAGTGCTAACTAGAATGTAATGTATTAGGCACACTGACACCATGGAAACCGATAATGCCTACAATGGCTAGAAATGGTTTATGAATACTTTACCATTGCGCTAATTTGTGCAAAACAGGTTTTTATAAAGACTTAAAAACATTTTACCTTAGGATGGCAACACTTATTTGTGAAAAGAGAACTTCCAGTATTCTCCTTTTCTATTAAATTTTCTAACTAGAATGTAGATCTCATTTGGAAAAGTTCCAAATTTGGTTAATCGAAAAAGTACGGCTATTTCCTTTTGTTAAAAAAACTCTGCGTCCCTTTAAGCAGGTGTTTGTGAAAACATGTTTTAAAAGGAAACATCACCAAGTATGTGTTTGGAACTGCTCTATTGCAGTTTCCGCATCATTATCATGAACAAGTTGTAAGCTGTTACGAAGTTATATTGAGACTGTCGCACATACATCGTTTTCACGTGAAGTCATCACTTTCCAAAATTTAAAACTAAAGATCCACCAAAGTTTTTATCCTCATCAGGCATAAGAGACAGCATAACTATATCTCTTTACAATTTTATAGCTAAATAGCGTGCTTCGTTTGGAAACCAGAGCATTTTGAATTTCCGAATTACTACGATCGAGTTTGTTGAAAAATATATACTTATCTCATGATTTTGAGTCCTTTTAGAAGTTAGAACATTAGGAAAAGTGCTTATGTAAATGCTTGCTTTTTCAGTGCTGATACTCAGTCGTCTAGATAGCTAAAGTAAGTTCTAGATGTTAACACTTTTTTCCGGGCACCATATTGGTGTACTCCAATATGGTGGCGTTTTTATACTAGGCTCTGTAAATTTCTGTGAAACATTTCTTGTAACAGACATCTGGAAAAGTCTCAGATTAATTAACTGGTAATGATGTAAAAGTCAGCGCGTAATCTTATCAAAGCTTCATTGAACATTATTTCTAAAAGCAAAAGAAAGAGGAATAAAAACAAAACCCAGATACAGGACCATACAGCATAAAGGTGAGTAATGTAAGTAATATGTCCTGAAATTACAATAGTTGTTACAAATTTTAATGAAAGTTGTCACGAATTGTAAAAGTCAGGTAAAACTATTGACATTTTAGCTACACCACTTGTCCTGAACTCTAACAACAGTTACTTGCAATTGGCGTACGTTGAAATGATTGTCGTAAGTTTTGACTGTCGCGTTGCTTTGCAATGTTTTTTTTTTCTGCAAATGACCCGTGAGCAAAACCTGAAAGCCAGACCTGCAAAAATCTCTTTTAATTTGCGCCTTTCTCGTGGGGCGGACAGTCCAGTAAACAATCTGCATCCATGTACATTTCTAAACAGCAATTGACAACAAACAAACAAACAAGCAAGCAATCAAAGGAAAGTTACTTGGGTGCTGTCCATTCAACCAAAACTTCCGGGCTGAGGTTCGAAAATTTCAGCGGGGGCTAATGGATCGCGACCGCCGGGTCCGAAAGCTCGTTTCATTCTGGTCGCAAAAAGAGTTATCTGTGTTGGTCGTGTTAAAGTTAGATGACGATTTTGATTGTTCGAGCTGTTTCATGCATTCGTAGAAATTTGACCCGTATATATAACGGGTTATTTGGAGCAGACTGTCCCCAGATATTTGCCGGTTAAGTTCAAAGATCTTCAAACAAACCTTCGAACAACGAAAAGAACATTAATTCAAACAGTTCTTTCGGGAAATAGACTGGTTTAACAGCCAAAACACACAGCGTATTTTAGCTACGTTACTGTTGTTACTGCGCATGGATATACGAGTAACACCGCTGTTAACAATCCAAG
>CM042754.1:23057090-23094590 GCA_022496165.2 Catalaphyllia jardinei | reverse complement strand
TAATGAAACAATTCATTGTCTATGGAACACGTTTTCATTCTTTCACTTGCAAATTAGTTGCCGTGAATAATTTGGTGATCGCAATACACAAAGGAATAAATGTAGATTTATTTTTTTTAGGCCGCCTTGAGGCGAAGGAGGCCCAACTCTCGAATCATATCCTAAAGGATTGGAACCATAATCTCATTGCTTGGCTTGAAAAACTTGGTATGCAGAAAAAGTGCTTATTGAATTGAGATCTTATAACTTAATTCGTCTTTCGTGACGACGATTTGCTGGCCAGTTTGCTCGCAGTTTTGTTATTTGGTTCGAAACTCCGGTTTAAACCGCCAAAAAAAAAAATTGCAGGCTGCAAATATACTCTGATCATGGACTGACTTCTCCATCTGTGATTCCACTTTGTTTGTCTGTTACGCATGGGTACTTTTGTGTGTTACGTACTTCTGGTTTTATAGAATTTTCAATTGTTCTAGTAAAGTTGCCGAAGTTCTTCGATATCTCATATTAACTTTTTAAATCGTCAATTTTCTTCTCAATGCAGACTGGAGTTCTCGTACGCGTGGGAAACGCTGCACTCGATTTTTAGTCAACCAATTCAAAGATCTCACAGAAGTCATCGGCGCGTTGATGTCGTTTGCAACTCCGGAAGACTTGGAAAAACATCACGTTCGCCATGTGTACAATCAAATTGCTCCTCATTTCGTTGGTTCCACTCATAAAGCATGGCCAAAAGTCGAAGAATTTCTTCTCTCTCTCCCAGCGGGAAGTCTGATAGCTGATGTGGGTGAGTTTTAGAAATATTTTGCAAAAATGTTCCTTTAAAGAGAACCGAGAAGAGGAAATATATATTGAACACAAAGAGGGCCTGAACGCAAGGTTTTAAAGCCATTGTTTGAAAGGATCGTTGATTTCTAAGAAAGCCATTCCTTTGATAGAATTTCGATTTTTGATCACATTGAAAGTCTAGTGAAACGAGAACCGAGAGACTGCGGATGAATACAAATACAGCTGGGATTCCAAGTATTGATAAACATATTATATTAGTTCATATTAATCCTTTTCAGTTCCACGTACTCTCAAGAATTGATTTGCATTTTAATATTAATCGTGTTGCACGTTTTGATGTTAATGATAAAGAACAGAATATTTTTGCTTAATTCAATTACGGCCGATTGCTGCCAGTTTTCCCCGTGCTTTGCACAGAATTCTGCCTGGAAGAAGAAACATTGGGTTGTTGTGGGAAACTATATAAGTAATATAAGGTTTTGGTTTGAATCCTCCTGCCCCTCTGTAAAACTACCAAGGAATGTGATTTAGAAATTATTATGTAATCATGATCAGTTGACAAACAACTCTCTGTGGGTGCCACACTCCACCTGACATCACAGAGATTAAATTTACACTTATTAAAGAACAAAATTCACTCAAAGAGAAATAATATAGAAACTGGGGTTACAAACATGACAAAACAATGTATGTTGTTAAGTCATTAATCAAAGTTTTTAAAAACATGCTTTGTTTAAGCTGAAATGGCTGAAGAATATGAGTTTTAAAATTCACGTAGAATGTGTTGTTTTCCAGAAAATATCCTTATACCCTCTTGCCCAAGGTCTTTTGATCTAAACCCTGCCACCCTTCCTAAATTCCAAGTTAGCTTCATGTAATACTTTTCTTTGATAACACTTTTTGCTTTTTAGAACCCTGAATGTATTGGTTCGGGGTATGAATAGCACAATCTTAACCCCCTTGGGGAGAACTCCCATAAAGGACAGGGCTTAATTCTTGCTGTACCTTTTGAGGGTTAACAAGGCAGTTTTGGTAGCTCTTAGCGTGTTCACCCTCAAACGGTTAACAGCAGGAGTTTTTGCAGTACCTTTTAGAGTATTGAGCTGAAAAAATATAGCAGGGGATAATGTGTTGTTTAACAATTGTTACCTCTTTGGGGTAAAAGAACCTTTCAAACCACACTCACAAAACAGGATCTTGGTAGCTTTTAGGAGTTCTCCCCAAAATATATGACAAGCATCCACATCCTTTTTTGGGGGGAGTCCACCTCCCCCAGGAATTCACCAGTATCATTGCAGGGAGGGGGGTCAGAGACATGGGAAGAACCTCATTCTGAGCTCCTCACTGAAAACTACCTCTGTATAGGGCCCCTCATCTGAAACTATCTCTGTATAGGGCTCCTCACCTGAAACTACCTCTGTATAGGGCCCTTCACGTGAAACTACCTCTGTATAGGGCCCCTCATGTGAAACTACCTTTGTATAGGAATGATGTAACAGAGAATAAACTCTTAAGTGTAAATTTTAGTGCTAATTTAACCCATGAATAACCCACTGGGCGTTAGCCCTAGTAAAAGGAATCAGGGAACCACACGAGGTGAAGAAAAAATCTTTTGACTTCGGTGGAAATCGAACCCACGACCTCCGGAATAGATCTACTGTTACTCTGCCGACTGAGCTACGAGGTCGGACAGAGAAAGTCGGGGTCGATTAGATGGTGAATCGCGGCAAAGAGAAAGTAAGGGTACATATGAATGTTGTGCCGCGTAGCACTAATCGATCCCGACTTTCTCTGTCCGACCTCGTAGCTCAGTCGGCAGAGTAACGGTAGATCTATTCCGGAGGTCGTGGGTTCGATTCCCACCGAGGTCAAAAGATTTTTTCTTTACCTCGTTTGGTTCCCTGATTCCCTTTACTAGGGCTAACGCCCAGTGGGTTATTCATGGGCTAAATTAGCACTAAAATTTACACTTCAGAGTTAATTCTATGTTGCATCATTTGTGTTCATAGTGCTACGTGGCACAACATTCATATGTACCTTTGTATAGGGCCTCTCACCTGAAACTACCTCTTTACAGGGCACCTCACCTGAAACAACCTCTGTCTTGGGCCTCTCACCTAAAACTACCTCTACCTATAGGACTCCAAAGACTGATTTACAAATGAACTGTGCACATATTACCTTGAATTATTAAATACCATATAGACACACTTGACACTTGTACACATTTCTTGGTCATAATTTGTGCCTAAAGCTGCTTCTTATTGCTCATTTCCAGGAAATATCCACCCCCTCCCCCTACAGAAGGGACTGGAAATTCCTGGCGGATGGGAAGGGGTGGGTTCTCTTGGACCAAAAATCTTAAAGAAATGTACAGACTCTTAATTGGAATTTTCAGAGGGGTGGGGGGATCCAAGAAAAAGTCTCTTCCATGGGGGAGAGATAGACATCTTCTGGACCTTCCCATTAACAAATACATACTGTTAATTAGCACACTAAAACTGAAAAATGCTTATCTTTAACATTATTTGGCTGCTGCTTTGGGTGCTCAGCATATTAAATTAAAACTCAAATAATGCTTGGTTATTAATAATCTAAATATTGTTTTTTTTTCTGTTGTATTCTGTACTGCTTTCCACTTGTGAATCAAAATTATGATGCAAAATAAAGATTTGATGTGATGTGAAGAGACCCCATGTTAAGCCACCAAAAACGTGTAAGTTGTTATTAATTAAAGAACACTGTCTTTTAGGTTGTGGAGCAGGCAAGTACTTAGGTCTTGCTCCAGAATCCTTTATTCTTGGCTCCGACAGCTGCTTGAAATTAGGTGAAATTGCTGCAAAAAGGGGCCACAATGTTGTGGCCTGCGACAATCAGAATCTTCCCTTCAGAGACAACTGTTTCGATGCTGTGATCTCTGTCGGCGTCATTCATCATTTTGCTTCTGCAAGGAGGCGCATCAAAGCACTAGAGGAACTTTATAGGATTCTTCAGTCTGGGGGTAAAATGTTGGTGTATGTTTGGGCACTTGAGCAAGATGAGCGAAAGGTCTGTGAGAAATTTATCAATTTAAATGACATATACTTTCTTTTTGTAATTTTCCATAAGTATATGATTATATGTAATTCCCAGTAATTCCCAATAGAGGTCAAGATTTCTAGCATGGATAAATATAAATGCAATATATCTTTTCATTCCTTTAAATTAGAAAAAAAGTATTATATTGCTTTACAGTGTTCCAGATAAGCGTGGGGTCTCAGGTCAAAAACCCGACAAGATCACCTACATGACCCGACAAACTGATAGAAAATTAATAATGATTTGGTGGAAATAGTGGGAATTGACCTGTTGGGATTCTTCATTGACACCCAGCCCTGAAAACATATCTGGAATCATGGCTTTATTGACTTAAGCACAAGCAATCTCCTTTTATAAGGTGCTTACAACTGGGCTGCGGTGGGCAGCAAAAGTGGATTTTGTCCCTCCCCCCAACCGCTGGAACTTAACACTTACAGGATTTATAGTAGGTTAAAAGACGTTTCCTCAAGTTTGACATTAGGAATGATAGATGATGTCATATTTCATTGTAATTATGCCACTAGATAATTCATGCAACTACCTTATTGGATTTCTTGTTGTCTTTTTTTAAATCTGAAATTTATGGGAAACGACTTGACTCTGATCAAACTTGATTCAATAACACAATGTAAGTTATATTATATAGTTCCCTAAGTTATAAACAGTTAAAGGCAGTGCAGGTACCTTGTACCACCCCCCCCCTAATAATTAGTAGGATCAGTAGGATTTTTGGTTCTGTTTTTTGTTTTGTTGAGGGCCATTATGTAAACTACCAGGCTACTGATAATAGTGCATTTCACCCTCGAAAAACAAAGTATTTGTTGTTGTTCTTAACAAGTCTTGTTAGAAGGAACAGGTCAAAAAGCTGCAATTCTTAATTATATTTAAATACAAAAGTTTTAGCTTTCTGTCACTCTTGATTTGTAGTTTGATGGTCAGGATGTCTTAGTCCCTTACACACATTATCAGAGGAACAAAGGTAAACTAACTTAAGTTGTCTTGATGTGCAATAAAATTATTATTTTCACGTTTGCATGTTTAGTTTTAAAAGTAGGTATTAAAACTATCAACTAAGTGCTAGATTTCAATATTGATCAGCTACAGGAAAAAAAATCAGAAATGCTTAGTTTGTCATTTTGATAAGAAAGAAATTATGTCCTGATTAGATTTCCAGGATTTCAAATAACTCTTAAAAGGGACCACCCACACTATTATTTCATTATCCTTTTGACAAGGCTCTCTGGCCCATCCTTAAATTGTCTTCTCTTTTGTATGGCCCCTAAATTTCATCAGTCCTTATCTGCCAGCCCCATACCTCCCCTTGGTAAAATTGCCTTAAGGCGGGGGTACACGTGAAGGCTGTTTTGACGCCGCTTAACACGGCCTTTCTGCCAATATCTCGGTCACGTTTCAAGCGACGCTAAATCTCTATGCTTGCTTCATTAACCACTGTTTGGCGGTTTTGTGTAAATTTTTGGGTGATTTTTGGGCATTTTTGGAAAGAGATTTTTTCCTCAAAGGATAGGTTAAATTGAGCAAAATATGGAATGTTGAAGATTTGATGGATTTGGAAAATTGAAATTTGAAGTGAAGAATTAGCTAGTAGACGGATACCAAACAGTCTTCTACCAACCTGGGGCTCTTTTTGGAGGGGGTCAACTGTCTGGTAGTGTTTCCTAATAATTCCCTTTCAATATTACCTCAAAATTCTCTCCTATTTATGTTTACCCCCGCCTTGAAACAGATTCTCCTAAAGACTTGCATTAAAAACACATTGAAACCTCCCGGGCTGTGACCACCTCCCGTAAGCAACCACCTGACATTTTAAAGGAGCTGCGTCACGGGTTAAACGAGTTGAAAAAATTAGCCTAATTTTTTCAATTTCGTTGTTGGTAATCCGTGTCAATCTTCGCCATCCTTAACCATCCTTGTTCCCTTATGGTTTATTATTATTATCTCTTTAGTGTTTTCCTGTCTTTCTAAAGTATTATTTTCAGGTTTCCTTCAATTTCAAGGTAATTTTGTCGATGGTCAAAGTAACTCAAAATACCGTCACGTAGCCCCTTTAACTGGTCGCTTATGGGAGGTTCCACTGTATAGTAATCTAGCGCTTTGCAGGCTAATCCTTCAGAGTATTCTTCAATAAAATCCTCCTTTGCAAGCTTGCATGGGCGATTGGGGTTTGTGCTCTTAGGCTGCAGCCTATTGCTCTTGCAAAATCAGACCACCAGGCCCCAGTTGTTTAAAGGCTGGATAACGCTATCTAGCTGATAAATCGCCATCCAGTGGATAAGTGCTCAAAAAACAAACTACGCTATCCGCTGGATAGTGATTTATCCGGTGGATAGCGTTATCCATCTTTTAAACAACCCAGGCCAGGAAGTTTGTGGCGAGATGCTTCAAACGCGAACGGATTGGGACGAGACATGGGCGGGACACTCACTCGCCTCAACCCCTTTTGGTCCACACCGCGCCTTTGCGATTTTCCGGATAAACACTGGTTAGCCCCTCAAAAGAAAAGGATCAGGAAAAGCGGCTATAGAAGTCCAGCTCTCAGGTCCCAAGTTTAAACCATTTTTGGAGTACTTTTTCGCCTGCGTTGTATTTCGAAGGGAACTTTTGCAGTGCACGATGTTCACTTCGAATTCTGGTCCTTCTGCAATGAGGACTATTGCATTCCTCTGCGCATGTGCGTGGAATTGATTTCTTATTTGCCGTTTCATAATATATTTCGTATGTTTATGTTAAGATCGCAAAGACATTTACAGTTGTCTAGGGAAGGTGCACGAAGCGGCTGGTTCCATAAGAAGGTCAAGGGCAGAACAATGATTAATTATTATAAAGCCCTACTAGAAAATTGCCAATTTTCTCGGCGGCGCGTGCACTGGACACTGGGTAATCTGCGATCAGGCGTTTTTTTTTTCCGTTGGATGGAGAAACAAAGAACGCGAAATACATTTGTGCAGCGAAAGAAAAAAGAAAAGAAAGAAAGAACGCCTGATCGCAGGTTAGCTACTAGATCTTATGAGTTCTATTGTGAAAAAAAAAAATCATCCCAGTTCCAGCAGGCCTTACAGTGTCAATCAAAGTTGTACATGCGCATAATTGTGGCCCATGCCCTTTTTAGGGGGCTACTCTGCAAAGCCCTTTATTGCTGTATTATTACCAACTAATTACCGAATTATCCCGTTTACATTTGCAGCTCGAAGAACACTATCCACACCTGCGATGTCGAGGCTCCAGTCACATGTGAGAGATAGAGGATCACTGCGCTCATCTGCTCTTTCATGGCAATCACGGCGAGCATTTTCTCTTGAAAGCCGTGACAGAGGAGAGAATCAACCTCCCGAGACATGTCCTGCCCGAGACATGGTTAAAAATGGTATCCCTGGGAAATATGCCGTACTGCAACACATTAAGAACGGAGGAAACACTTCTTCCTATAAACAAGAACACAATCTTGAGTGTGTTGACCCCTCTGATGCTAATCCTGTCGCAAAGCTTAAGACGTTTCTAAACAACATCATAGAGAAAATTTTTGATGACAAAGAATCAGAGAAGACAGAGAGTCAAGCCCAAGAGAAGCCCAATCTTGTTTCCATGGACACTGGCAAAGAGTTCAGCGCCAAGCTGTCGACTTTACTGTCGTATTTTTCCTCTGAAAACCGCGAGAAATATTTTAAGGGAGAGTTTCTTTCCTTGCTGGCCAAAAAACTGTTTCCTGGTAAAGACGAGTTGCATCTAAACCAGTTTAGCGGGCTATCCGCTGATTGCAAGAAGACTGGTTATGAGCTGGCACCAAGTGGGAAAGCAGCTGTTCCGAGAATGTCTCAGTCCAGTGATGTCATCATTTGCATGAATGAGAAAAGAGCCGATGCACGACAACCGGAAGGAAGAGTTGAGAATGTGAACGGAGTTAGCCTCAGTGTGGTCGCTAGGCTTGTCGAGTCCTTGGCTTCCTCAAGCGATGCAGAAAGTGACAGCTCTAGTTCCAGTGATTATGTAACGTCGGAATCCAGTGCTACAGAGGACTGTGAGCGAGTGCAAACCTCTCTCGTTTCCCGGCGCAAAAAGGTATTTCATCATACCACTGTTAATTGCCAGGAAAGACCCGGAAATGTCTTGACCAAGACGGCGACTGCCGAGGACTCGCTGTCTTCATCTACGTCATCGTTGGTTTCGACATCATCGTTATTGTCGTCATCTTCCTCATCATCAAGAAAGTCCCCTAAAAAGACAAAAAGCAAGCTCTACCAAAGATACTATCATGTGTTCTGTGCTGGGGAGCTGGTCAAGCTAGTTCAGGATGGCATTCCGTCAGCTGTGGTCTTGAAAGAATATCACGACCACGGAAATTGGGCGGCAATTTTGGAAAAGACAGAAGTATAGAATGGTTATGATTTAGCAGACTCACCCTTGAGACGCACGAGTAAAGTAGGGACGAGCCGCTGACAAATCGATCCGGCAGGGAGGGGTCTTGTGCGGAGGCTTCGTGTCACGGCCAAACGTGTCTCGTGTCTTGTCTCGCGTCGTGTCTCGTGTGTGTCTCCAAGCGTGAGCCTGATTACCCAAAAAAGAATTAGAAAAGAAGAAACTTGTTCGGGTTTTGTAAACTTACTATATCTTAGGATTGTAAGTCTTTTTTTTAAAATTAGTTTTAGCTTGTGTTAGAAAATAGCAGGAACAAAACAACAATTTTTGCCGAATTGAATTGATAATATTTATTTTATGACAGGTAAATTTTAAAAATTTTATAGCATTAAAAAACGCCATTTATATTTAACACCATAAATATATTTTTTTTATTTTGCCTTTTATTTTAAAATGCCTTTGCCATGGTATCGCATACGTCTTGAACTAAATTGTGGTTTTAAAGATATATTTGAATTTATGGAAAATAGTTATTTAAAGGTCATTAAAGACATGTAGCTGAATATTATGAAAGAGCTAAGCTCTGATATCAGTATTCTCCTTTGAGGCCAAAACATGGTATCACCTTAAGAGTGATATTGTACACTTAGAAGTGAATAATAAGTACTTGAGGAGTTACCCATTTTTTAATGATTTTGGTAAAACTGACTTCTGAGATTTTTATGAACCAAGTGAAAAAAATACTTTATTTTCCATGATTTTAACTATAAATGGTGTTAATGACTTTTTAAGTAAGTTAAAGGCGAAGGAAAATTTTAAATTTTTACCGTACATTTGCAATGCTAATAAAGAGACTTGTCACACCAGTTTCACGGGGTCGGGAACCTTATTCAATCTCTATTTATTCGCCTATTTTTCCTACCTCCCAAGGGGGGGGGGGGGGGCTAGGAAAGGACGGATGATCTTTTCTTGGGGCCAGGTAATGTGATTGGGGGACGTTTCCTTACAGGTAACGCAGACACGACTACAATGAGCGACAAAAGTGTTGAGACACTTGGCAGTAAAATTCAATTTGCTGCGTCTTGGAAATATTTATCCCCCTTTCCCCCAAAACAATGTTGATTTTTCTATTTCTTCGACTGCACAGACCACAGCGCCTACACAACATTGAATTGGGGGACCGTGGGTATCAGAGATTTAACGCTAGATGCAAATAAAATAGAGGAAATGCTTGAGTATCGAAAATCGTCTTTTCCTAAAAGTGTCTCAGCTACTTTTGGCGAGGCGCCACGCACCTCTCGTAAGGTCTAACAGGATTGGCCGAGAAAACAATAGAATAAACAACAGAAACAATGGCCCTAGTCCTGAAAACAATAGAGGTGGATGACTCCGGGAGCAAATAAAATTAGAGGTTCCGAAGAGGTGCATGACTACTGCTTTTGGCGCTCATTGTAGCTACGATAAACGTTAATAATCCATGAGATGTCTGTGCTCGTGTTAGGATCACCTTCATATAACATCATTCTGATCACTCCTGGAAGTTTTCTGTTTCTTTTTTCCACTCTGAACATCAAAGGCCCTCTTTTCAGCGATCCCGTCCTCTCGTTTCCATTCCTTTCCTATTCGAGATATCGTGCCGCTTCGATTTCAATGCTCACTGCGACTCTCTTGTACTTGGGATGGATCGGCAAAAGACTTCGCATTTTAGCAAATCGTATTACAGAGCTGCATTGCGCAGATCGGGGAAAATTTAGAAAAAAAAAATAAAGTGCAATATTATAACAAGCTGACTGGGCCTCAAAATGATGAAAACTCATTTCCTAGGGCCTCGATTTTAAAACTTTTCCGGGTGAAGGATGCCCTTAAGGGGCTACCCTTCTCTAAAGTCCTCTATCCATCCCAGATAATGGGCGAATAGAAGTACCATTGGCATCACTTGATTCAGTTGGGCGAGTGGCATTTGATACTGTATGGTGGGAATTTAAGCCGAGAGTGACTGGAAAGCGTCCACAGACAATCTTGTTTAACCCCTCGTAAGCGACCACCCACCCAGTGTCAATCCTGGTCGCTTACTAGAGAAAATATCCGGTACTTCCCATTAAGTTGAGAAATTCCGTCTCTTGTTCTAGCCAGGAATGCAATAAAGTTACAACACCTTATCTAATTTCCTTTCAATTCGGTCGCTTACGAGGTTTCACATATAGTGAGTTGACTTGGAAATGTTGGTATTTTGGAAAACTGGTCGCTGAGGAGAGGTGGTCGCAACCGCAGGTTCGGCTGTAATAACAATTAACCAAGGCTGCATGATTACCAGGTGGAAGACTTAACTGGACAACGACGTGATAGCCATCGTGAAAGCCAAGAATTGCAATCGTGGACAGCTGTTTTTACCTGGTTGGGTCTCGTTAGCACGGTGCAGTATCAAAACAGAGAGCAACCGGCTTGAGGACCAATTGTCTGCTAAATGCACGTGGTATTAAATGACTTCAAATGGAACTCAAAAGTAAATGTTTGCGGATTGGAGAGTACCACGATTGCCTGATTTCAAACCATGAAGGACTAGCTATGAGTCTGTAAATTATGGGATTGCTAGCTATTGATCCACATAGTCAACCTGCAGACCAAGCTTTACAAAATCGCCAAGTTTGGTGTTAATCAGGCTAGTTTTGACTGATATATAGCCATTTGAAAATGTCAACATTTACAAAATGTATGGCCATCCGGGCGCTGTCCGCTGTCCAACACAGCGTCCGGTTGGCCATACGTTTCTTGTTGACCTTTTTATATCGCTGTATCCCAGTCAAAACTAGCCTGATTAACACCAGACTTGGGGATTTTGTAAAGCTTGGTCTGCAGTTTATGTCTTTGGTAATCCCATAATTTACAGACTCGTACCTAGTCCTTTTCGGTTTGAAATCAGGCAATTGGCCCTCAAGCTGACTGTTATATTCTGACATGGTTTCGAGTCTTTCATGACAATCTTGTTTTTTTTTTTGTATTCAAAGTCCCTTTTGGAATCGAGAGACAAATAAACTTAAAAAGTTTACAATTTTGAGAGGAAAGCTTCGAAGCCATAATTATTAAAATATTTGTTAGCCTGCGTAGCAGGGCGCAGAAGGAAAAGCTAGGGGTCAAAATGAGTGCGAGAGGATCCTGAGCAGTCTTCGACCTCCCTTTCGGAGGTCTTACCCGCGGGCTAAATATATGTATCCAACGTGGCCTATATTCGACCCTATTCTTGGCTTTCACTTTAAACTCCAGCCTGTTGTTGTCCCGTTCAACGTTCTACGTAGTAATCAGCCTTGCTTAATCGTTATATTTGTATTTCTGGCTGATGATCAGGTCTTCTACAGATCCCAACCCAAGGAGAAGGAGAAACCTTGGGCTGAGAGATTGTGCTCGGGCATGCAAATCCCGGCATTTGTGAGTTCATTGTGTCTTGAAATTTTGGTTTCAAATTCTAAACAAAACAATAAATTTCTCTTTAAACACGACACAAGTTTTTGAAGACCATTCTTTTGACCCACAATATTACTAAGACCAAACGTTGCAAATGAAGCAAGGGATCGTAAATGTAAATGCCCGCGGGGTTGCCCGGGGGAGCAAGGATGATATAAGAATTCGTCACGTGATCATTTCGGGGAACATGGGGCGAGACTATACCGAGAACAATACCGGAACCGCGCAGAACCGCGCTATGTCCATATGGCCGCCATTTTATTGTGGTGGTCTGCATCCTTGAAGGTAATTTAACTCTTCTCCGCCATTTTCGGACTTAAGATGTGGTCATGGCATAAGAGCTTGGAACCCTAGTTTGTTTATATGCGAAGAAAGAGCACCTATCGAAAGTTTGAATCTTGAGAACCTCTTGAAATCTGCTTCGCTTGCATTTTCATTATGGGAGACATCATTGTTGACACTTTCCACTACGAAGCTCACAGCCTGCCGAACGAGGCTTTTGACGTTTTGATACAGTTTTTCCGAGAGCAGAAGCTTTGCGATGTGATTATCCAAGCTGGAGAGCGAAAGGTGAAGTGTCATCGTGTTGTTTTGTCTTCATGCAGTCCTTATTTTCGTGGCATGTTTACGAATGAAATGATGGAGAGTTCTCAAGACACAATCGTTATCCAGGGACTGTCTGAAGAGGCGGTCATTCAGTTGATTAACTTTATGTACACCCGAAAAATAACAATCAGTATTGACAATATCGAGGCTCTTTTGACTGCTGCAGCTGTGTTTCAACTTGATTTGGTTGTTCAGGCTTGTTGCGAGTTTATGAAGCGCCATCTTCACCCATCGAACTGTTTGGAAATGAGAGCTTATGCGGAGCTTCACGGCTGCGTGGACTTTATTGAAGCAGCCGACTCTTACTCAAGGACTTGTTTCTTGAGTCTTATGAACACAGAGGCCCTTCTTAAAACCTCTTTTAGACACTTTCTCTCCATTATTTCTGGAGATGATCTTCAGGTCAAACGGGAGGAGCAAGTTTTCGAATCCATTACTGCTTGGGTACGGTACGACTTGATGTCACGTGAACAGTTTCTGCCAGACTTGTTGACTCATGTAAGACTACCCTTGATTGCAACTGAGTACCTCATACAACGAGTCGAACGAGACAGTGCCATCAGAAGCAATGTCGCTTGTCGAGATTTGGTTGATGAAGCCAAGAATGTCAAGCTTTATCCTTCTTTAGTGAAAGCAAACATCAGAACTCAACCACGCAAATCAACATCTGGGGCCTTGTTTTCTATTGGGGGGCGTGGGAAGTCAGGTGATCCTCTCCAATGTATTGAATGCTACGACTGGTTTCACAATTGCTGGTTCCAGGTAGCACAAGTCTCCACCCCACGACGTCATGTCGCTGTGGCTTCAGTAGCAGGGAAGGTTTATGCAATTGGCGGTCATGATGGTTCTCACCATCTTAACACTGTGGAGTGTTTTGATCCTAAAATTAACCAGTGGAAAGAAGTCGCGTCCATGGAGATTTCTCGGCGTGGCATGTCAGCTGGTGTCTTGGAAGGAGTGATATATGTTGCTGGAGGGTTAGACGAAACCACCTGTTTTGATACAGTCGAAAGGTAGTTTGCATAGTTTGCACAGTAGGCTGATGTTAAAAATTAGATTTCTTAGACAAGTAAATACCCAAAAGAGATTACAGAGATAAAAATAATTAAAATAACTTCAAATTGAGGAGTTATACAGATTACCACAAATTGCTTTGATTTTCACACACTTTCCACTACGAAGCTCACAGCCTGCCGAACGAGGCTTTTGAAATCAACAAGTTTAAATTTTCATGACTCAGCCTCAACAGTGTTGATAGATGACCATCATAAAATGCTACTGGATATTATCAACTGTCAAATATCAGTTTCTGGAAAACAGCTAGTCTAAGATAGGAGTTTACTCTAGTATAGGGTAGCAAAATTCAGCTGAACTAGCTCTAGTGTACATGTAGGCTGAGTGTTCAGGGTCCCAGTGGCTCATTCCCACCCAGAAATTGCTAAAGTATCTCCTTTGGGGTTTAATGTAACCTCAAACTTGACCTTTTTTTCCAGTCCTCATTTTTGTTGTTGTCATTTGGCTCACTGTTCTCCTAGAGTGGACTTTGAGAAAGGTGTCTGTCAGTAGACCACTTTGACAATGTCATGCACCATCAAAATGTTTTTTGGTATCTTTGATATAAACAAAACACCACCTCCATATATCAATTAAGGGGAAGTTCATTTAATATGACAAGGGGGTGGGGGGGGGGGGGGAGGATGAAGTTATTGAAAAATCTAGAAATTTTAGCCGCTCCCCTTGCTAGCCATTCTGTTTTACGCCCCCCCCCCCCCACCCCTTGGTAGTTGAAAAAATTTCAGAACCCCCCTCCTCCTTCAATTCCTTTGCTCCCCTGAAAAATGATCGCTAGACTATTAAATGTATTTTACCGTCAGCGCTCCAAGCTCACTTTTTGAAAAAGTTGCCTTTTGGCTACCTTTGATTGTAAAATGGTCGCCATAAAAAATTCAGTCTCCAAACAAAAAAGAAAACGTGAAGGGGAGGACACTTCATGACATATTACTCGTTGCCAAAAAAGGGGAAAACAACTTCGTGACATAGCACACGAAGGGCTAATGTGCAGAACGCCACGCTTTTGTCACTTTACTCTGCTACAGTAAGTTTATGCATTCATGTTGAGTTTCTGAACTACGAGAGGGGTAAAGAGAAAGACAGGTGATTCTGCCGCTTGTACCATTGATTAAATTCGTCCTATTATTGATAATTTTTCAAGTATGTTTCTCTTGTAATCTGTTGGTCGCCAAATGGTGACTTCCGCCAAAATTTTTTTCCACTCGCTATGGCGACCAAAATGGTCGCAGCTTGGAGTGCTGACCGTTGTTGTCTTCAATGGTTTATACTACATTTAACACCCGCATATTGGAACCTAGTGATTTAAGAACCTACAGGCTGAAATTGGGCATTTTAGTACCCAAATATATAAGAACCTATTTAGGCTGGCAAAGAACAATAGGTTCTTATACAAAAAACCAAAATATGATGATGTCATGTGTTGGTTTTCAAGTATACAAATATACAAATTTTTGGAGCCCCCCTCCTAGCCCAACAATTTTTTCAGAGACCCCCTTTCAGGTGCCCCCACCCTTGTCACATTAAATGAACTTTCCCTAATCATGCTGAATTTAGATAATGCACTAAGTTTCATGACAGTTTGTTGCAATAGTCATAGAGTATGGAACTCTATACTTGTCAAAGAAATGTATCTTTGCCACTTGTGTACATTTCATTTTCTTCTTGTGCTTGCAACCAAGCATGTTGAGCCACACAGAAAAGAGGAAATAAAAGTACTTTCAGTTGTGGGTACAAAAGTGCTGTCTTCATCCACCCATCCATTTTTCTTTCAGATATGACCCAGAGAGTGATTCATGGAGTGCAGTTGCTCCCATGCTGATGCCCCGAGGAGGCGTGGGTGTGGCAGGCCTTGGAGGTTACCTTTATGCGGTGGGTGGCAATGATGGTGCTGCATCACTTCAGAGTGTGGAGAGATATAATCCGCACACCAACAAGTGGAGTCGAGTTGCTCCCATGAACCGCAGAAGAGCAGGTGTGACACCCAGTACCAGTTCAATTTCGCATTTTGTTGATGCCAGTTCATAGTTTTGAACTGTTTATTTTACTTGTGTTGTAATAATAACACTTGAAGTAGGCAGCTGGTTTGAGTAGAGTAACCGACTGTATCAACCAGTTTTAAATGCATTTCTCTTATATTACTTTAATTTTTGGGTGAAAAGAGCCTTAATGAAAGCCCTGCCTGTACTTGTATTGTATATTATTGTTGTTTAGTGGTTAGCATAAAAAAAAAATTATCAGACTCTATGTATCATCATGTTGTGTCCCTGGTGTTCAAACCAGGTCCCTCTTTGTGTGAGGTATGGATATTTTCAAGAATAAAACATGAATATCCAAAAATGTTTTTACTCTGTGACAAAAATTGAAGTGTGATAAAAATGCTTAAAGTTCTAAAACCTCATGAGACCGTAGATGACAGTAATTTATTGGTAGATAAATGTAAATAAAGATAATTATGTAGAACTCAAACCCCTTGATGAAAAAAATGGGAATTTTCTGAAATACTGATGTTTTTGAAAATTGCAACCTGCTTTGTTGGCTGCCCTTTTTTGTCATGTTAAAAATGTAGTATCATGGCAAAGATCGTTTTTCTAGCTTATCCAAGTGCAAGGACTTCAAAATGAAACTATGGGCAATCATTCGAAAAGAATATATATTTTGAATACAGTATAAATGTCTCTAAATGTCTCTAATGTCCAATATTTCCATAGGTGTTGGCGTCGCTGCAGGAGGAGAATTCTTGTTTGCAATCGGTGGATTTGATGACTCCTCACCATTGGATTCTGTTGAGAAATATGATCCTCGTACCAACCAATGGACGTATGTGGCAAACATGACTACCTGTAGGGGAGGGGTGGGTGCTGGTGCTATGGGGGGACGTCTGTGGGCCGTTGGAGGCCATAATGGTGAACAATATTTAAACTCAGTCGAGTCCTACAACCTTTTGGCTGATCGTTGGGAGGAAAGTGCTCCTATGCATGTGTTCCGTGCCGGATCTGGGGTGGTGGGAAGTTTTTGCGATGTTGAAGCTTTAAGAAATGTGCATGATTCACCTAATTACAGAGTCAAGGAAGAGGTATGAGCGCATTCACAAAAGATAGGTGTATAGATAGTACCAGGTTCTTAAAAGAATGAAGAATTTTAAATGACATGTTGAAATCATTGTGAATCACAGAATCTTTTTAAAGAAATACTAAGGGTTTCTCAAGCCTGGTAAGTATTAATGGGAATCTGGCCAAAAAATGTCCTGTTTTGAATCTTAAAAAGTTTTTTTTTTGGTGCTATGGACTCCCACATGTAGACTGCTGACCACAGTGTGACAACTCAGTGATGTCACTACCACAACTAAACACGGCAATCAGATTATTAACAGCTGAACCCTTTGTATTTGAAGCTGTGACAAATAAATAGACACATTTTCAGCCAAGATTCCCTTTAAGAAAATTGTTTTTCCTTGCATGTATCATGATAGTATATTGCTTATGCATTCACAAATGTACGTATATTAAGTCATCTCACTGAGTTCAGTAGTTTGTAACATGAGCTCTATGTGTGTGTGATTGGTGCACATTTGCCTCTGCAAAGTGTTCACCAATCCTAGCTCACCAGTTGCCAATACTGCTGTAGTAATCCTTGAGTTAAAATAGGTTATTACTTTAGTTTCTCATAAGTTATAGAGTTAAAAATAATTGTGCCATGGCACAAGAAGCTTGTCTATTTTAATGCTTTTACAATGATACACATTTCTCTTAAAACAAATCTTCATCCCAGTTTTTCGCATTTTAGTACGAAATTTCTTAAATTAGTAATTAACTTAACAACAGTAGTTTCAATCAAGTGATCGCATGATTAAATTTTCCATTTTAGTTTGCAGAAAGACAGTTTACAATCAGTTTATTTTTGAAACGAATGAATATCATTTCCTTGTATTATTTTGTTAGTTTATGGTACAATATACAAAGTAATTTTCATGTTCATATGGCCTTATTTTATCATGTCACTACTTTTACTTTAATGCAGAACCATAGATACATTTATTTTCATTCCTTAAACACTAGAATATTCCATCGTATATACATGTGCAGTACAATATTCTTCAGTGAACCGGAAAAAATGAAATAGTTAATAATAGAAACGATTTGGGACTGTGCTGGACAAAGAGAGTTTTTAAAAATTGAGCAAAATACCACAAAATGCGTGATTGGAAACAGTTTCCAGTACTTTTTAAGACGTACGGTTTGATGGGTCATTATAACCACTCTTTATCAGTTGACCCCAAAATCATGGTATCAACAAACTGCCCAATCATCGAGGAACAAGTTTCTGCTAATTTTGTGGCACAATAGGTTACCATAGCGACAATATCACTTGCTAAAAACACCCTTAATTTTAGCTTTTAGCGCTTATAACTCAAAAACGAGTTCGGTGACCCCCATTTTTTACTATTGAGTTGTAATCAGCATGATAACATGCAACTTTTTGTAAGTTCAAACAAATTCTGCGATGGGGGTTCAGAGCCACCTTAAATTTTCGAAAATTTAAAATGGCTCTCAACCTCCTTCGCAGGATTTGTTTAAACTTTCGCAGAATTTGTTTAAACTTTGCAAAAAGTTACATCTTATCATGCTGATTACAATTCCATAATAAAGAGTGGTTATAATGACCCATCAAACTGTAAGTCTTGGAAAGTACTTGAAACTGTTTTCAGCCGCTAAGATGCAAATTATGTTGCATGTAATCAGATTGCTTTCATTTACAGATTTAGGTCAGGCGTTCAAGAGAATTATGCTATACGTGTAGTTTAAAATACTCTGGTTTTGTAACTTTTAAGCTATGTAAGTGACATGAATAAATTAATTTTGTTGTTACAAGTGTGTGTAGGGCTTTGTTAGAGCTTAAAAATTTTGCAGAATCTCTGCAGACAGTGTAGCAAATATGATTGTTTTTTTTTATGCAGTATTAGCTGTGGCTATGATATGGTAACAGAGGTTTTAAAGTCATTGTAAAGTGGTTAATGTCAACTGTTTACTTGGTAGTCTACATTTTATGTGGCGTGAAATAAAAAGAAATACTAAAATAGTCCTGAATTCTTGTGTGTGTACCTTTTTATTAGCTTTTTGTTAAAACATACCTCGCAAGAGTGTATTAGTGAGTGACAGTAACAGTTGAACCTCCGGTTGCGACCATCCCTCGTAAGCGACTACCTCTCCTCAGCGACCAGTTTTCCAAAATACAAAAAGTTTCTAAGTCAAATCACTATATTTGGAAACACTCGTGTAAGCGACCACCTCTTTTAAGCGACCGCAACCATTTTTGGAGTTAAAAGTTTCAAATTTAATTTTCTTTGTTTTTTATAATCTCCCGTAAGCGACCACTTGACAGATGATGGAGCGAAAAATGAATAATAAGGTGGTGTAACATTATCGTATCCTTATCTAGTACAACAAACGGAAATTTCCCAATTGGAGGAATTTTTTTCCTCGAAATTGACTTTTTACGTGTGTAAAACATTGCATCGGCATTGGCGCATGGGTTCTAATCGGAAAAATTTTGACCCATTCTGGTCTAAGCTCTCAAGCGACCACCTCGGCTTGACATACAGGAGATTCGACTGTATCCAGTCTAATTGCCGGTTTTCACATGACGTCACTAACATTCAAACTACAAAACTATTGATTCTCCTGAGATTTTACTTTCATGATGTATAAGAGCAGCTCAAAACTTCTATTCATACAAATTTTCGCTCCAAATGGGTTCTTGGTTTTGTGACAGATTACGCTTGAATTTCTAAGTTGAGGTATATAAAAGGGTAAGGAAATCGGTCATTTAGGTATTTAAAAGGGCCTTTGATTATAATAGGGATGTGGGAGGCGCGGTGGTCTCATGGTCAGTGGGCTCGTCTCTGGTTCGAGCCCTGGCCGGGGACATTGTGTTGTGTTCTTGGGCAAAACACATAACACATAACTCTCACAGTGCCTAAAGTAGGTATGTGAAAGGGGTACCTTTTTTTCAATAAAAAGTATATAAAAGGGGTACCTTTTTGGGGAATTTGACTATCTGAACAGTTCTTGTATTAAAAAAAGTACTGTTTTTATGTTTCTGAGTTCCTCGAGAGAGAAATTCACGCTTTGGTAACAAAACTCGGTGACAGATGTTTCTTTGATTTCCCGGCGGTCGCCATGTTGGTGCCTTATTCAGATGGGCACCAGCATGACGTCCCCATACTTGCTTCGGACTCCAATACGCCACAATCTACTTTGAATGTAGTATCAGAAGCATATCACCTAGTTCTAGGTGATATGCTTCTGTTAGCGTGGCTGAGTGGTTAGAGCGGTGGATTTGAAATCCGTAGGTCGCGGGTTCAAATCCCGTTCTGACCGCTTGCTGATGTTGTTCTCGGAAGCCCCGAGTTCAACTTCTTGGTTACGCTTGTAAATAGCCAACTGGTCTGCCTCCCGCCAGTTGGAATTCTTAACCTGGTTATGTTTATTTGAACATTAATTTGTCAGTGTTTGTTTGCATTGGTCCTGAAAAGCCCCGACGGGGAGTGGCCAATTAAATTTTTTTTTAAATCATATCCGACTGAGCCGTGAGCGGAATCGGGGGAGGGGGGTTTGGGGTGAGGGACTACCACATAAGAAAAGGACGGGTCCCTAATAGGTACCAATATCCTAATATTTGGTGTTGCTTAAAAAAATGTTTCACCTCTAAGAGTTTCCAATTCTAAAACAACTCATTATCTCTGGTCATATTTTTTCCGGCAATACCCAATAATATAAGTTATCCCGGGAAGTAATTATTTAGTTTAAGCAAAAGCTCTTTTAGGTACAAAAACTGCTTTTTTAACCCCTAATAAGTAGATCTAAGTAAGACGAGCAGCATCTCCATCCCTTTTTATATGGGATTTTCCCCGGGATCCTAGGGAAGTCCTAGGTCGAAAGCGGGTTAGTCCGACTAATCCCCGAGCAGGCTCAAGTTTGAATCACATGGGTATGAAGGGAGAAACGATCCGGCGTGGTGGAGTATGGTGAAGAGGCGTAGGCGTCAATAACTACAGTACGATGTGACTAACTGTTTGAGTCCGTCGCGACGCATGACAACTAATTTGACCGTATGCAACATCCTTGATAGTACCTGACAGATCTAGGTCTTGAAGGGGTCAAAGAAGTACTTCCTGGCAACAGAGTTCTCAGTTCAGGCCCGGGTTGTTCCATTCTAGTCCTCAGAGGCCGCGCTCCTTTTGGTCAGCACCAAGAATCGCGACCTTTGGCTCCGTCCAACGACATTCCGGTTTTGAATGGCTTTGTAAACACAATAGATGAGACCAGAACCAATCAGATTTGTCTGGCGGACGCGATTCTTGGTGCTGACCAGAAGGAGCGCGGCCTCTGGGGACGAGAATGGGGTTGTTCGAAAGGTGGATAACACTATTCACAGGATAAATCACTTTCAGGCATATAGCGTGGTTGATAGCGATTTATTCGACGGATAGCTGCTGGTGGAGAGTCGATCGGCCTCGACTGTACTCAGGGTACCAGAGGTTTTTCTCACGTTGTTCGGCCGAAGACACGAGCGGCGAAAAAACTACGAGGACGAGCTTTGTTGTCTTTGTTGAGTACAGGAGCGAAGCTTTTTGCCAGGGTCACTTCCGGAAACCGTGCATGAAAAGCCTTGTAGCGTTGCAGTTGTGTCCTGCGTGGCAGATATGTCTTAAACGTTTTGACCAATTGTATGTGTCGTTGTTTCTTCCAATGAAATTGCGTTGTGACACTGTCTTCTTAGAACGGAGATCAGTTACCAGTCTTATGGCTGCGTATTATTAGATAGAACCCATGATATGATTGGCTCAGTATATCCTATTACGTCAGAGGACATGTCTGCCACATAACTGCAACGGTACAAAGCCTCTGGCATCCAGGGTAGCTCAGCTGAAGAGCTAGATGGTCGAGAGAAACTGGTAAAGATCACGCAATTCAATATGGCGGCCATGAACAGAGTTTTGGCTTCACAGCCTTCAATATCTTTCTTTGTGCTTAACAGAACGGTAAATTTTTCTTGGACTATAGCAATGTCTTCACATGACTTTTATCTCTTCTTTTTTTCTATGTACTAAAATTTCTTTCTGATTTTGCCAATGGCGCTTTGTAGGTTTCGTCGTGCAGTTGTGTTTCATTGAGAAGCCGAAGGTTTGCAAGTTCCCTGTCGGCCGAGAAGAAATCTTTGATAGCAGAGGGACCTAGTCTAGGAGAATTTATATCAGGAGAAGTTATTCCTCAAGAAAATCCCTATAAGAGGAAAAAAGGGCAAAGGTATGTACCTAATAGGCGCCAACGATCTGATGTATGTTGCATCATTTTTGTTTAGTACCCGACGATGAAAATCAATGAAAATCAATAACTAATTTAAAATCAATAATTTAACAAATAAATAAACCTCGACTGTGCCCTGTTCTGTTGTAAAGCACCCAGGAAGCGGTAGAGCACAAAAGAAGTGTTGGGGAAAACACGAGACCCAGTCGGAAGTGAGGTGCGGGATAGGATTGCGGAAAATTAATTGTTTTTTAATGAGGTGCAAATGAGATGCAAGTTGTTTTTCTGCAATCCTGCACCTTAGAGCCCAGTCGAGTGTTTGGCTAGATTGCAGAATACCCGGCCCACTTTTTTTGGAATTCTTAAATGCTGCTACCGCAGTCCCGCAGTCGACATAATTTACAAAATAAACTGTATATAAAAACCACGAATGTACCTCGTTCTTTCATCCACTGCGGGACTGCAGACTGCAGTAGCACTTTAGTTCAACTTTTAGTTAAATATTTATTCATCGACTACCGGACTGCGGTAGCACTTCAGTTTAACACTTAGTTTAATACTTACTCATCGACTGTAGGACTGTGGACCACGGTAGCACTTCAGTTTAACACTTAGATTAATACTTAGTCATCAACTGCAGGACTGCGGACCGCGGTAGCACTTCAGTTTAACACTTAGATTAATGCTTATTCATTGACTATGAGACTGCGGACTGCGGTAGCACTTCAGTTTAACACTTAGATTAATACTTATTCATCGACTGCGGGACTGCCGACCATGGTAGCACCTCAGTTTAACACTTAGCCTTAGCACATAAATATAACCTTGCTAACCAACTGCGGACCGCGGACCACGGTAGCAGTAGAGTCGAAGACGACTGGTTGGGCCAGGTATTCTGCAATTGCTCCGAGTGTTTTGCCCCACTTCTTGAGTGCTCTACTGCTTACTAAGTGCTTTACAACTGAACAGAGCAAAGTCGAGGCTTCTTTATTTGTTTTATGATAAAGAATTCTATAATTTCCCCATGCATTTGCTGAATTTTCAAACCAAATTTTATTTTCCAAAGGAGTAAAAGTGCCGTCAGCTGTCTACTAATCTCTGATAAGGCACGCTAAAATAAGCCAATCACAATCCTTGGTAGAATTGTTCAAATAATTTGATTGGCTAACAACATGACAGCTGTCAATCACCAACTGGACTTCAGCCAACCTTTCTTGCCCTGTCGCATTGCTCAGCTTTCGAGAGAAGAAGGATGTCTTCAAAGTTTGCTTTTCAGTTAATAGTTTAACCCGTTTAAACAGGACGTAAAAGCAGGTAAAGGTTCCTAGTCCAGAGGAATCTGGCCGCACTGTGACTCACAAAAACATGTACTTTCCTGATGGAAATTACGAAAGAAGGAGCTCAAAGCTTGCGGATTAAAATGCCAAATGCTGAGTTGTATTTGAAAGAATCTACGGTTTCTTTTACCTGCTTGCAGCAAGATTTCCTGAACTAATGTGAATGTTGTAAAGACTAGACTGCTTACACTTGTTCGAATCCGAACACAGGAGCAAGCTTTCAACTGATTACTCGTCAGGTGAGGGATGATACGGAATTGTTGAAGTTCAATTTGTTGAGATGACCGGAGCCGTCGCTACAAAGCAAGTGAGCGTTACTACACTGCGCATAAGTGTTGTTTGAGCATTTTTACAAAATAAAGCTTCTCATTGTAAACAGAGACAGCTCAATGGTATTCTCTGTTGTTGTTTTACTTCTTCAGTATAATTACTGCCTTCGAAATATATTCTGATGTCTCTTCGAAGAATTTGCTTGGTTAAGAATTTGTTTATTTCTCTACGTGTTTTGTCGGAATGTAGGAAAACGTGTTATTTTCATACAGTTTTTACACTACTGTTGTCAATGATGGTCTCCGTGAGCCATATTTACTGCTGACAAATAGCTCGTTTATATTGACTTTGTCTGAGTTGCACAGGGGATGTTTAATTTTGGTCAAATTAATTGAAATTCCGAAAGCAAAAATTTGAAAGCCAGCTAATGGTCATCAACCTGTTCCCTAATCTCTGATAAAACCCACTGTTTCAGCCAATCAGAGTGTGCGTTGTATGGAAACTTTATTGTAGTTAATAATATACATGAAAAAATTACTCGATTCTGATTGGCTGAGAACAGTGCAGTTTTTCCTTAACACAGTGCAGAAAAGAGGTAATTGAATGCAAAAAAAGGTAATAAAGCAAGCATTCTGATTGGTCAATGAACAAAGAAGTTCACAGATAGCCAATCAAATCTTTTCTTTTCAAATCAAGCGCGCGCCCTGGATGGCGCAATTGTGGCGCAATTTTTTCCTGGTTGCGTGATAAATCACCTGAGGTTAAGCGCGCGCACAAAACTGAGAAGAGAGTTCAGAGTCCGTAAAGTTCAAAACATCCTCCACGCAAAATTTTCATGTTTATATTATTAATAAGTAATCATACGGTTTTTCTCGTTCAATTTGGAATTAATTTGCACTCGTGAGTTTTTCAAAAAGCGAAATTGCACTCGCCGAAGCGGCTCGTGCAATTTCAGCTTTTTGAAAAACTCACTCGTGCAAATTAATTTCAAATTGAACTCGAAACCGTATGATTACCTATACAAATATCAATAAAACGCACCATATGAATTAACAAACTATTCACTAAACTTTTAATTGTTTTTCAAACTTACATAGGAATCATTTCGTGTAATGGTAACCTTAAGCTATGCAGCGTACAGGTAACTCCACTTGCTTCGTGATCACAAACACCTGCAAAAGTCTGAAATAAGTGAAGTCCGGAAACAAGGGTGCTGTGCGAATCCTGCTGGGAATGCAAGGAATTATCAAATATGGAAAAACATGTGTAATTGAATTACCTTGGAGACATAAATATGCCCATGTCCATGCTACCACGTGCCTTAAAGTTGCATAATCAGTTATTGATTATCTATAAAAATCAATAATAATCAATAGCAATTAAGGTGGTTTTGGTGAGTTGGAATCAATTTTTATTGATTGGTTGAACCAACCAATAATATCAATTGATTATTATTGATTACTAGTGATTATATTGATTGCAATCAAAGACTGATTTTCATTGATTGATATCACTGAGTTTAGTAGTACATATGTAAGTAAGACAGCTTGTACAATGAAACATTTTGTCCAAATATAAGTTACATGTAAGCTTAAACAGTTCTTCATTCATTTACCAGCTACATTAGAATCAGGATTTTTCAAACTTCTCGTTAACTAAAACCAAAAGTCATTTCCCTTAGATTAATTCCGTGCTTGGTTTTTCCAACAAAGTTTTGTTTCCCATGGTGGTTTCGGATTCCATTTGATTATTATTCAAACGGTCAGTGTAAATTGCAGACTGCACACTGCAGACTGGGGTGAAATGCAGACTGTAAACCTTTAAACTGAATTGTGTTACCATTTCTATCACTGTGAGTTAATGGTAAGCAGGTTAACCAAAGCATTATTTAGGGTAACCTGAGTGATATTCAGGCAACCAGGGTGCAGATTTACATCGTAATTAGCCTGAAGAATCCTGTTTAGGATCAGCACTCATATTATGATATACACTAAAAAGTCTGTAGTTTGCAGCCGGCAATCTACCCCTGCCCTGCAACCCCAGTACATGTATGTAGTCTGTAGTCTGTAGTCTGTAGTCTGCAGTCAGCAGTCAGCAGTCTGTGTTTTACACTCAGACCAATTGATCAAATATTTAATGAGCTGTTTGCTAAATTCTGCTGTTTTGTTCAGGTTACGATTACCACCGTGGCTAAAAACACAGATTCCTATTGGTAAAAATTACCTCAAACTAAAAGAAACACTCAGGGAATTGAACCTCTCCACTGTAAGTATCATCTCTGAATGACCCTTGAGTTATAAGATGGATGAGAATCTTATTACTCCACATAGGTTATCAATACCTTGTTGAGAAAGTAGCATGTGTATCAGGGCTGTGCTCTAGAGATGTATGCCCAGATCTGTGCCACAGGGAAGTCTAACTCTTGCCTTTGGGTGACTGGAAAAACTTACCCTTTTCATATAAAATTAAGCGCTGGTAACCTTGGGATTTTATGGTTAGGAACCTTTTGATTCCTCCTAATTTCCCTTACACCACAGCATTGTGTATAAACTAAGAAACTCTTTGATTAGAGCATACCATGTTATGTCTTGGCATACACCATATTGTACGGCCCTTTCAGACACAATTTTCCTATTAGTTGGGTCTAGAGAACATCCTGACTTAAGCTTAACTGAAACAAGGCTATCTGTGTTTTAAGCAGTCAGCAACCCACTCTGCGTTGGTAATTAAAATTAATGTAGTAATTGCAACTGATCTGGGTCAGGTTGTTCAAAGCCCGATTAAACTAACCCAGGGTTAACAGGAATTTTGATTTCAGTTTTGTAACTTTTTGGTTAGGTACTCTGTTTATATTGTTTGCCCTTCAGTTATAAGCTGTAGTAATCTCAAACTACACCAAATGTTAGAGGTAATTAAAAAACATTTGTAAACAAGAAAAAACAATTCTTGAGATAACGTTTAACCCTGGGTTAACGTTAACCAGCTTTCGAACAACCCAGCCCTGTAGGATACTATTGACAATTGACATACTCTAAGTTTTAGAGTCCACTACTGGTGATGAAAAATAGGTCTGATCAATGCACTAGTTCACTTGTCCCTTCCTTTTCTATAAAATCTGCTTTACGTTTTATTTGAAGCCTTGGAACCAACTGCCTCATAGCTGCCTGAGCTTATCCGGTTTTCTGTGGCATGAAGCAGCTATTAGTATTTCTATTCCCCCTGGACGGGATGCTAGTCAAACACAGGTCACTCCCTTGCAATTATTTTGTATCCCCTGCCTGTACACTGCTACTAAGCTACTGAGCTTCTAACAGAAGGGAAACATTTACGGCACTTGACGATGAAAGGGAAACTACAGTCCGGGATTTTTTTGCTTAAGCATGAGTTAATTTAGTTAAATTAGCTATTTATGAGTTAAATTAGCTATTTATTAGCTATTTATTTATCACTCATACATATATTAGGAGGAATCTTTGTCTATTTTTCTCTTCTTTACGTGCTGAATGCGTGAACACTTGCTGCGAAGATGTTGCAACAATATCTGAATGCTTTTCCTCTATCACCATTGGTTACCAAGCAAAACCATGGCTGATGGGGCATTCAGCTATCGGCAAACCTAGGTTGGCTTACTTTTGGCCATTTACCAAGGTTTGTACTGTACATGTATTATACACGATAAAAATTTCACCCCAGTAAAGTTAAACTAACTAAGGTAAACATCTCTTCTGAAAACATGGGCACAGTGTCCGGCCAGGGCTCAAACTCAGACTGCTTGCTCTGGGGACTAGTGTAGTAACCATGAGGCTGTCACTATTGGATTATATTTTTGTGTAGGTCTGTGAAGAAGCAAAGTGCCCCAATATTAGTGAATGCTGGGGTGGAGGGGAACATGAAACAGCAACAGCAACCATCATGGTATGTTATTGTACTGAAAAAAAACAGCAAATAAATAAGTTAAGGAAAGTTAAATTTGTAATAAAAGGAGTTTATATCAGGGTTTTCCCTTACGCACAAATGCACATCCAAGACGCGCTGTTTGGCTGAAAAATGGAAAAGAAACGCAAAACGACAAAGAGAATGGGTCCTTTCGAATGCACATGGTTTAGGATGGTAGTTTTCTAATTTAAACCTGAATAGATTTGCAAAAAATTCTTTTGAGAATGAAATTAGAATTTATAATCTTCAAGGCTGTGCTCTAGCAGCGCCCGGTTGCAGGCGACCGGCTTTCATCTTCGGGTGACAAGAAAAACATACCTAGTTGCCCCGCCGGGCAACCCCCTATTTGAGATTTAACTTTGAGATAAAAACAGTCTCACAGTAATTTGCCTTTCTCTTTTTGATTTCTTGTGTTGTATTGAAGTTTGCAAGGCAAAATGGCTCAATTCAGAATGTATAATGTGCATGAAAAGTCCCTAATTGAAGGAGAATGTGAACTAAATAGACTAATTTTGATATATTAAAATTCAGTCTTAAACAATAGACCTCAGAACAAGGCTCTGGGGAATAAACCCCAAAAACTCTGTATTTATTCCCCAGAGCCTCGTACTGAGGTCTATTGTTTTAAACTGAATTTTAGTATATCGAAATTGGTCTATTATTTAAACAAAGAGGGACAAGAGGGAAAAAGGACTAAAGTTTCTACATATATCAACCATTTTAACTAAAAAAGGGCAAATTTTGTCTCTCAGTGTGGCCTTTTAACAACAGTATTTACAAAAATTTACAAGTGAACCTTTTATCTTTGGCTTCTGTAAATAGGATAAATTCCCTACATTGTGTAGAGACAATGCCAGACATATTAATAATGTAATTAGACAATTGTAATTAGTTAATCAATTAATTAATTTTTGAATTTTTTCATTCAGGCTACTGAGCTTGACTTCTGGGCACCCCAGCCCAAAAGGGCTCCCTTTCTTAGAACACAGCCTTGTTCTTGTTCTTTGCTCTATACTAACCATGTATCAACCAGTCAGTTTTTTTCTTCTGGACCCTCAATCTTAGATTGAAGGAGTCCAAGGGACTCCCAAGCGAAATATTGTAGGGATAACCCTGTTACATACATGTGTGTACATTATTACTGGTACATGTAAATGTATACTGTTTTAACCACTTGTCAGTACATTATTCTCTAGACAAGTAGTGATATTAAAATTTTATAGTTACCTAATCAGTTTGTATAGCCAGAAATTTTAATAAAACAGGTAAAAAGGATGAAAAGCTGTTAAAAAAATGCTTTTCAAGAAACAATGCACTACATGACTGTCAATATTGACTGGGCTGTTTTCTTGATGAAAACCTCAGTCTGCTCTCAAGATTGGCATAATATTCCTTATATCTTCAGTTTCCAAAATTCTCATTGATTCTGATATATTTCAGATACTTGGTGATCAGTGTACAAGAGGATGTAGATTCTGCTCCGTGAAAACCAACAAGAAACCTCCTCCTCCTGATCCCATGGAGCCTTCTAACACTGCAGAGGCTATCAGTCGCTGGGGTCTGGACTACATAGTCATCACCTCTGTTGATAGAGATGGTAGGCTCTGTTTTGAACAAATAACTCTTTTTCTAAAATTAATGTACTTCTCAGGGAAACACAACCAAACACAGACACCGACACAGACACAGACACAGACACAGGCACAGGCACAGGCACAGGGTTCGTACATGTCCTGGAAAAACTGGAAAGTCCTGGAATACTATTATGGCATTTTCCAGGACTGGAAAGTCCTGGCTAGAAAAATGCCACTGGTTCTGGAAAGGTCAGGAAATCTGTTCAACTCAGCTAAAAAATATGAAGTGTATGGGAGGTAGTAAGGAGAATTAACATTGAGGTCTTGGGAGTGTAGGGGTTTTAGTGAATTTTAGAACCCTTGAAATATCAACCTGAGTCCTGGAAAAGTCCTGTAAATTTGTTTCTGAAAAAGGGTACAAACCCTGAAAACAGGTATTCCCCTATTCAGCTGGTTGACCACAGAGCAGATTGAATTAATTTAATAGTTTGAATTGAAAAGTTAGAGGTCTAAACTAACACTTGGAGAAACTGAAGTTCCCTTCAGAGGTAGAGAGAACCAAAATTGAACCAAATTAAAAGTGAAATATATGTTTCTGTACATTGTGGTATATATTTTCCCATGCTCCCTGACTTGGTCATAAGGTCTCAATCTGAATTAAGAATTTATCAATATTTACTATCTGCAAGTATACAAAATAATCATGTTGTATTATAAATGAACTGACAGAAATTATGGACTAATATCTTGTGTATGGCATATGATCAATGAGTTAACATTCTATTGATCATCTCTGAGAGACAAGAGTTGGTATAAAGTGGCCGAACACAGTTTTTGTGCACACTCTTGCAGGTGCAATCCAGCGTGCACACAAGGATTGCATAACAACAAACATGCGAGGATTGCATAACAACAAACATGCTGTTGATTCAATGATAATTTTATTAGCTAAATACCCAGACCCTCTGTACTATTTTTGTGCATGATTGAACGTGGTGTATTCATAGTTTTTTTTAGTCGTTTATTACAAAGGTATGTTAGAAAGGTATCGATTCAAAGAACCCAGCAATTCTCAGGTTTTTCGTGGTAACTGAAAGAACCCAGTTAAATGTAGCGCATGCGAAGTAAGTCCAAAAATTGTGATAGAATGTGCAATATCTTTCCCGGAAATATGCCTATTTCTTGAGAACCACTTGTTAGAATTTCACGAAATTTGCTCTAAAAGTTTTTTAGGAAATAAGTAACTGGAGTATTGAAAAATAAATGAACTTTAACAGAGGAAATTTTAGATATTCCACTGAACCTTCAACAAGAGACAATCAAAGATCTCTTTGTCAGATTGTTATAATTAAAATTATAGTGTTAATTTGTGAGCATTGTTACATGCTTGTTGCATGCAAATTGTAAAGAAAATCTAACAACCATTGTTTGCAAATAAACAAAACCGATTTTAAAGGCCTATTTGTAGTTATTGATGTTGCCATGACAATGGCACAAACTTCAGCTTAACTATCAAAAAACCGAAGTTTGTGTTCTTAACTTGCTTGTTGCAATTTTTGGTGACCAAAGGATCAAGGGATGTAGAGACAAAAGTAAACAAAACACAGGTATCAAAAACTGTGTTTGGCCACTTCACCTTATTAAATCAATTAATATTGTACATTAAAAAACACCAAAAGTTATAGTTATGTTTTAAGCATCAGTGTTCATTGAGTTCTGGTTGGATTTCAGTCTTTGAACATTCATGCAAATTTTTTTAACATGCATGATAATGTAACACTAATTTATTGTAAGTTTCAATTAACCATATCACCTCAGAATCAAGAGCTTGTGATGAATGTCTTCTATGTAATAGCATAATTTACAAACTTTTTGTGTTTCTTTTTTTAAGACTTACCAGATGGTGGAGCGGCTCATTTTGCAGAGACAGTGACACAAATCAAAAAGAGGTAAAAGAAAGATTACTGTATTATGTTAAATGATTGTAGAGCATTGAAATCTTTGCAGCATTGATCAGGGTGTAGCTGTGGAATTGATTATGATGAATGTCTATTTATTGTGTTATCTGCCAATCAGATGCAAAATGAAAACCTCAGCCTATCAGATTACCACACTTGCAACCAGCTGCATAATTTTACTTCACACTCTGATAATTTATATGAACAAGGCTGCTGCCTAACAGGAGCCCAGTAGCCTGGGGCACCCAAGAAAATACTTTGGACACCTAAATGTTTTGCAGCAGCTCCGAAAACACTACCTGTTGGGCTCCTGACTTCTCGGCTTTTGCCCTTGTGGGCTCCTTGAAATAATTGTTAGGCAACAGTCTTGATGAATACAATTTTTGGATGTTATCTCTTCTTGGAGTACTTGAATGAAATTGAAAATGGCCAGTTGTTTAAAATTCTGTTAGAATACATCATGTAGGATTGTAAGTGAAATATGGATAGAGACATTTTTTCATGTTTTCTTTCCTTTGATGCCCTTTAGAAATCCAGCCATTCTTGTGGAATGTTTGACTGGAGATTTCCGTGGTGATCTTAAAGGTGTACAGGCTGTTGTCAAATCAGGACTTGATGTGTATGCTCACAATGTGGAGACGGTTAACAGGCTACAGTTGTGAGTTCACTTATTTTTAGCCCACTAGTAATTCTCTGGGGGTTGTTGTGGGAAGAAAGGTGTGGTCTTGGGTTAATGCACTGGATCTCGTCAGATTAAGAGCCCAGATTCATGCTCTACATTGTGTTGTGTTTTTGCAAAAGCTGCTTCCTCCCAAAGTGCTTGGAGCTGTCCACTCAGATGTGTATATGGGTGGTGCTGTCATTATGGGCTGTAACCTGTAACACCTGTTACAGATGAGTGTGCTTGATGGACAAACAAAGCAACAAGCTTGTTATAGGTCTGAAGATCAAAGCAACCAGCAATTCTGTTATTCAATTACAAACACTTAGAGGAACTTGACAAAAAGTACCAAAGGCTAATCCGACATTGGACTAGTATACTACCTGGTACCAACTGCGTGGACAAGTTTCATATGAGTGTAACTTTATCTTGCTGTACCAGTACCATTATCAAGTCTGCTGCTTCTATGACATTGTAGTTGTTAGACAGTGCTATTGTTAAAAGGATTGTTGCTTTATTGAAGGCTTGTGCGTGACCCCAGAGCAAACTACAGACAGTCCCTGGAGGTGCTAAGACATGTGAAGCGAATTCAGCCTAACATGGTGACTAAAAGTTCTTTGATGCTGGGACTGGGTGAAACAGATGATGAGGTCTTACAAGCAATGAAAGGTATTTAACACTCCATTTCTGTTAGCCAATCAATTTACAACAGTTCCCAATAATTATACTTATTCTTTTGTTGACAAACGTTTCTTTTCTGATTTAACAGTTTACAACCAAGCACAACACTTGTTCCTTTGTTGTTGTTGCTGTTTTAGCTTAGTAGAGTAACTGTGATGTACATCTTTAGAGGTTCCCTAACAGATATTGCGAGGAGGGGCTTGCAAATATAGAGGCCTTGAGTTATGTTAGAACTTTTTACAGCTATAGCTTTCTGTTCCAGTTGAATTCCCTTGGCATAGAAAGGAAGTTGATCTAGTGTGTGTGGACGAGAGTCGAGGAAAAGACTTGGGGTGGGAGGTGAGAGTGTGGTGGCAGAGTGAAGCTGTATATGGATTTATATTTTTGCATGAAGAAATTCCAGAGAAAATATTCATGCTTACTTTGAATTGCGTCTCTTGCTTTTACCTAATCTACCCTTTGCTTAACAGATCTCCGTGAAGCTCATGTAGACTGCGTGACATTAGGACAGTACATGCAACCAACAAGGCTACATCTTAAGGTAACGTAGCTTTCACGCCGATAGATATGTCCTTACCCATCATGTCTTTTCTCGCACAAGGGAAATAGGACCTTAATTATGTGTTTTAGAAAGTCATAAATTTAATTTCAAACGTGTCCCGTATCAGTTAATGTCGTCAACAGGTCTTCTGTTCTGCTTATGGTATTTACAGCTGTACCTTGCTTATACATTAGCCCGTGCGTGTTCAGGCATTGCCTGTTCTTCGAGGTAGTTTTATTTTATCTAATGGTTTCCTTATTTTCTATGAAGGTCACTGAGTACATCACTCCTGAGAAGTTTAAACATTGGGAGTCAGTTGGAAATGAACTCGGCTTTGCGTATACAGCGAGCGGACCACTTGTACGGTCCTCTTACAAAGCGGGTGAGTAAAACAAAATAAAATATTACAAAGCGGGCGAGTAAAAAAAAAAAAACTAAAGCCTCAGTTACCCTTTTCCGACGCAGAAATGCAAACAATAAGTAAACCTTTATTTTTCTGGTTGCCTCTATCAGCTCTATGAATAAAATGCTATCAATAGAGGCCCTGCTAACAATAAGAAAATCTTTAAACCTTACAATATGCTTAAAGATTGGATAAAGTTTAATAAAAATAATCATTTTAACTAAGGAGCTAACATTACAAACAGACAAACACACAGAAGTGTTTTCCTGTAGTAAAGTAAATCCTGTGGTAAGAAAAATTTCCAAGTCCCTGCGAATCTCGATTGTCTGGGGAAACATTCTGTTATAGCTGACTTTGGGTTCCTGTTAAATACGCATACATTTTGCTACTATATGACGTTTTTAAATTTTATATCCCATACTGTTAACGGCCTTTTTTACTGCAATAGCTTCAGCACTCCGTTTCACGCGGGTAGTTCACAATCTGGTCCCTGTTGCCCAAAGAAGGGCACTAACCACCCAATAAATCTCTGTACTGCTTAGTTTGTGTAGTTGTTCACACTTATCTATATGTACTGAATGACAATTTGGATAGCATTAATTAACCCTTTGAACAACCGGGCCCAGCGTATTAAAAAATGCCCAGTAACATCCTAACTTTGCGGTTTTTCATCGGCAATGTTCGCAAGCATCACAACAGTGATGATGACGTGTTGTCGGGAGTGCTCGCGCTATTCTCCGATTGGGTGGAGCGAAACGGAATACTTATACGAAGATCCTACGAAACGGCTCTACATGTACAATGTAGTTCCTTTTAAAGTATTTACCTGTACTTTGTTTTCTTTTGAACAGGAGAGTTCTTCTTAACGAACTTGCTTAAAACTCGAAAAGGAAGTACAGAAGACCAGTACAGTATACGTACAGAGATATGAAAGCTGGCGAGCAGAAGATCAAATCTGACAAGTCGTTTGTCGAACGCGTTTTTCACGCACGTTATCGGCTTTTCGTGGCATTCTCGAGCCTGGGACGCAAAGACGCTGGACTTTTTATTGTTAAAATCGTGAGAGTCGAGGTTTCTGTACTTGCGACTTTACTTGATATCCAGAAACGATGATAATAATAACGGCACAAAAAACAGCTGAATACGTCCTTGGCTCACGTTACATGTAAATGTATGTACATGCTAATAGACTGAAAAAATAGAGGAATATATATATTTTTGTCCACGGAATTCTGTCACAGTACCAACATGTTAGTGATAAGATCACAGAGCGGTTTTCTCTTGAGTGTCGTTGAAAGCAATTCGTTTCAGATTTGGTTTCCACTACACTAATCGATTGGCGTCGGCTACATCTACTTACTTCGACCAACTTCTTGTTCTCATCGCATTGGTCGCCTGGATTTTTTTTGGTGATTAGCCAGAGTGCCTACTCTGGTTTTGGTTTTATGACAGTCAGTTGAAAACTGCTCAATCGTTATCTTTAATGGATGTGTAATTTTTAAAAATGGCAGACACTGGTGGGAACGTACTTGGAAATGGGGCAGATGGTGCTTGATAATGAGAAGTTACCATTAAAAAAGGTTCTCAGATTAACTACAAATCATGCACTGTAAAAGAAACAAGTGAAAAAAACATTTTTTAAAAGTTTTTCTCCTTTCAGTTCTTTTTGATCAGGCTTTACCTTGGCAGAGACTTTCAAGGAGATTTTGGTTTGAGTTTCATTTCACTTCCCTTAAGGTTGCCCCAGTTCCAATAATAACTACTGTCTCCATAGTTGCTATTCAGATTAGAATCGTAACAGCTTTTATACCACCAAGCTCCTCTGTAGTTTACAGCACAGTTATAACTTTTCTGCTTATCATTATCCCGATCCTTTGTAGTAAAAGCCATACCGTTATGAGTGGTAAGATGATCAGAGACTGAACCAGAATAGAAATCAACAAACAATGTGTAGTTAGTTGCCTCGTTAGTGATCGTAAAATTACTATACTTGGCATATCTATTTCCACTGGATGTCGTGTTGATTTCCACTCGCAGCTGACTCGGAATCTCAGTCAGTTGATGAATCTTTTCGTTTCCAAGCCAATACTCTCCTCTGACGTCACCAAAGCCATTCTTATACTCGTCCCAGTCCCTGTAGAATCCAACAAACCCATTGAAACGTTTATGAAAGACAGTCCATCCACCGCCATCTGTCTTCATGTCACAGTACACTTCAAAACTGGTTTTGTTTGTTGGGTTGACTGTGTACACTCCACTTTCCTTGAAGCCAGTAGTAAACAGCTCGGCACAGTCTCGGGCTGAGGACAAAAAGATAGAGTTATTAAGAAAGGAAATGCATTTTTGTTTGGCTTCGATTCTAGTTCAAAATTGCGAGGCGAGCTGGGGTGGATCTAGAGGGTTTTGGGGGATTTGGCTGACTTGGCCTCAGAATGCTGGTAATCATATTCCTGAAGAAATAGATTTTAAAAATTTTCCAGGGGAGAATGCCCCAGGACTTCCATACAGGGGAACGTCTCTTGCAGTCCGTCTCTCGAGTCCCTTCTCTACAATCCTGCATCCACCCCAGGGCGAGTACAACTGGAAAGAGTTTTCAAACATCGCGGGTAGTGAAAATGTAATTACGGTGCGTTTGCTGAAACCAGGGTTACCCAGACAATCAAAACCAATCAGATGGCAGAACTGAAACAATAGATTCCAACATTATCAATTCGAGCTAGTCAAATGTTAGGTACAAGACAATGAAATCTCAACTTTTTCGTTGTGATGCTTACGCAATTAAGGTGTCGCTTAATGAAGTGCCAAGCTCAGACCCAGCCGGCCTAACTAGTAATTTCGCGTGCTTGATGGTTCAAGAAGAATTATATGCTACACTTTCTATGGGGTTGTTGGTTTGGAAAATGCATGGAAATAAAAGCTGTGTAAGAGTGTCACTCGTAAATATATATCACCAAGTGTGTTGGGTGAATATTGTCACGGCTGGTTAAAGGAAACCCTTTCAAATGGTCTCTGAGCAGCTTCAAATGCAGACCGCAGGTTCGAAATGTACGAATTGGAAAGGGAGTATTCTCGATGTAGCTGAGAGGAAATGAAAGCAAACTTCAAGCAGGAGAATTGAAAAGTTAACTTGATACAAAAATGAATTCTTTGTTCGAAATAAACTCGATTTTTCCATCCAGGGGAAGTTTTTATACTTTCGTCTTTTGTTCTTGCTTGAGTGATTTTACAGGCTGAGGTGTCGATAGTACATAGAAGAAAACAGTCGTTTGAATTTTCATGAAGATGTTGTTGCAATACACTGATAACCCGGAAAAGGAGCTCAAAATCCGAAATGTGAAGCTCCTGAGACAGTCAACGCGATGGTTTTTTCGAGAACTACGTGGTGGACAATCGAAAGGTATGTGACAATAGAAACACGCACAGACAGTAGGAGCGGAATTTACTTTGTAAAAAATGTCAAAATCTATTCCACGGTTTTAAGCAAAAACCGTAAAAAAAAGTTATTTTGTGTGGTCGTGCGTTCACAGCCGTAAAACGGTTATTCTAATGACTTTATTGCGCAGGCAAATCTAATGTAACGGCTTGAGTTTGACAATTTATTAACAGACACCTTCAGACACCGTAGTTGCGTAGGCGTCACAACCAACAGTTAAGATTTCATTGTTTTATACCGGACATTTGATTGGCTGAATTAGAAAATGTTGGAATCTTTTGTTTCAGTTCTGCTATCTGATTGGTTTTCATTGTCTGGGTGGCCTGGTTTCAGTAAACACACTGTAAGAATTACTTTAATTGCTCGAGCCTTTATGTGAAGAAAATTACAAATGTGCCTGTATTAATTTCCACTGCAGTGCAATTTAAACATTACGATTAATTGGGGATAAATTATGCTCTGCTCTAAGCCATGTAGAATGAATGAATAAGTTTTCTCAGTCATAAAGACAAAGAGACAGTTAAACTAACAGTTTTTTTCAAATCGAAGCGAAATGGTTCAACAAAAACTTGAGATTTTTTTTAAAAAAAATTACATGAGAGGAACTGAAAGAAAAGATGAAAACAAATTGCTTAATATTTCCACTGTGAGTTAATTAAATATGAAAATTGCATGCTTACCAGTTTTAACAATCAGTTGCACCTCAACCTCCACATGAACTAACTCGCTTCGTGCAGAGCAGATATATGTACCACTGTCTTCTGCTGTCAAACTGTTCATCTTCAGCTGTCCTCCTTCCACTTGTGACCGCTCCTCTGGAATGTCACCTTTACATTTTGTCCACGTAATACTGGGTTCTGGGTGTCCTTTTGCAGAACAGTTCAGAGTGACTGACTGTCCATGGTAACGTTCTATCTTGTCTGGTGGCTTGACTGTAAATTGAGGTAACACATTGACTATCAGAGCTGTCATGGCGTGTGAGGTACCCAGGGCGTTGGTAGCGGTGCAGATGTATGTTCCTGCATCTTT
>CM042754.1:23007376-23031235 GCA_022496165.2 Catalaphyllia jardinei | reverse complement strand
CATTTGGCTTATTTCAGTTTTCCTCACCGCTTTCAAAGTCGCTCGCTGATATAGTAGCCAGAGATGGTGCGGCTTGAAGAGGTTTCTAAGAGGAAATGGATCGATGTTAAACAGTTATTATAGGGTATTGTAAGTGCGGCCCTATGTTCCTCAGGGAATCAAGAGGCTTAAGCAAGTAAGCAGGGTATTGTAAGTAAAGAAGCAGACGGATAAGTGGCCAGTGGAGGTAAGTAGAGAGGATGGGAGGGAATGAGGGAAAGAGGAAGGAAGAAGGAAAGGATAAGAGAGAGTGAGGTAGGGACAACTGAGTAAAATACGCCTCTCGCATGGTTATGGACGATGGTTAGCACGCTTTTTTAAAAATTACTTATCGTAGAGTAACAGGTGCTACTTCTTACCGGCCGACGGTTGACGCACTTTATCGTTTTGCAACCACATTCGTCCGAACAAGATGAAGAGCCTTTCCTGCATGGACAATTGTTGGTTGCACACTTTCCAGTACAGATACAACCCTGCTAAAATCAACCAATCAATCAATCAATCAATCAATCAATCAACCAATCAATCAGTCAATCAGTCAGTCAGTCAGTTTGTCAGTCAGTCAGTCAGACAGACAGTCAGTCAGTCAGTCAGTCGGTCAATCAATTAGTCAGTCAGTCACTCAGTCAACACGCCTGGTGAGAATAAAACACAGGATTAGAGAAAATAGTAGTTTATTTTCTTTCTCGCGGAAGGTTAGCCTGATGCAAATTGTAAATGGCAAGGAATATCCGTGGGGATAGCTAGCGACAGGCGGTTTGGAAAAAAAAAGAGAATTACTTTACTTAGTTTCGGATTATTCCTCTCCTCGCCTCACGGCTTTTGATTGCATTTCCTGTACTCCCATAAATCTTAAGCAAACTGGAAATCGAGCGAATACCCTGTACTGACTCCGCGCTCAAAACTCCTTTTGAATCCACGCTAAAGAAGGAGTAAGAATCCTTTTAGTATCACTCTTTTTCAGAATATTGTTAATTTTTCACTTGTTAATTTTCAGTCTGTTTCCCCAAAAGCTCCTATAATCAGGAATCAGAAGGCAGGCCTCCAACATAGTTATACTCAACCCTCGGTGTATTTTGACACTATTACTATGAAGTTGTGAAGCTTTTCTTCATCAATATGTAAAGCAAATTTTTCACGCACCTGAGCACGTCCAGTATTTTTGATAAGCGACAAAGAAGACGCCTCGGTGGATCGCGTTCTCCGTCCAGACCTCCGCTGACGGGGGACCATAGGAGTGTCTGGGGAGACCGGGGAGGCTGGGGTCTCCACCCAGTCAGGATCTCGCTTGATTGAGTCCTCGGCCTCGCTTTCATCACTCAAACCCACTGCCCAGTCGCCATCTTCTATTTCAACTATTTGGGACGTCGTCAACGAATTCTATTGAGAAACAGGACAATCGATAAAAGTGCGGGCCGCCATAAAAATTCACTGGATGATTTGGCGGAAGGAGAGCACTGCTCAGGCTGAAAATGTGCAGAAGGCTTACTCTGAGTGTCCTCTGTCACACAGAGCGGTATCTAGTAAATTTTACACAAAACTGCATGTTTAGACTGAGTAAAATCTCATTCACCATCTCGATTGAGACGCAGGGGAGACGCAGGGGAAACGGGGGATAAAACAGCCGCGCAAAAACTGGGGCGAGGCGAGTTATCACGTGACAAGCCACTATTTTCAATTGGATTTTTCACTTCTTGTTCGACAATTTAGCATCCAGTAGCAGGTAGCTTACACCATCTCTAGGACGACTAAGTAAACAACAAATAGAAGTGAAAAGTTTGTGAACAGAGAATTCTGACTAAGAATTTTTTCTTGCCTTTGACTGGGGCGATGGCGAATCCGTTGCAAACACATCCTTCATTTTTTTTAATTGCTGAAAAGAGATAAAAGGCAAACGTATAAATTCCAAATATATATGTGAGTGTTACTTTTTGAAACAATCAGTGTGATGCAGGTTTCGTATGATTTCGAGAGACCTAAAGACGCCCAGACCACAGAAACACACCATAATTATGATGGCTCCATTTAAGGCTCCCTGTTTTAGACACGGGAATTCTAACCGACTCGTACCTCGTTCAATTTGCTGTTCTCGTTTCTGAGGGCTTCGAGTTGTTCCTGTCCACAAGACAAAACGCAAAACAGTCAGTTTCACAAGTACTATGGAGAACGATCAACTGATACATGTACAAACATTACAGACGAGTCACCTGAAGCTGTTCTTTGGTTTCCTCTAGGGAATTCTCGCTAGAAGCTATTTGTTGAAGAAGGCACTGAACCTGGAAATAGAGATAATAAGGTCAAGGCTTTTCACCTCCAGTCAAGCTCACGAAGGAAGACTAAAACTACTGCGGTCATAATAGACCCTTCTCCAAAATGGCGGCCGAAATTTCGAATAAGTCAAAGTTAAAAACGTATACCAGCACTAGAAAGAACACCTTTAGTTTAGTAACCCTGCAAAGTTTCAGCATTTCAGGTGTAATATCGGCTGAGAAAATGTAAGTTGAAAATTGAAAAATTTACAGACATTTATTTTAACTAATTTCAACTTTTTTTGAATTTTCGGCCGCCATTTTGGAGAAGGGTCTATTTGGGTGGCACCAGCTAAAACGATGATCGACACATGATAAAAAGTCAGTACTCCGATGGGTGTAATAAAAGTCAGTTGTTATCAGCAAGCATTTCCTAGCATCTCAGAACAGAACGAGATTTAGTCATTGTGAACTTGCCTTCTCCTCGTGTTGTTCCTTTAGACGCATCATGGACTCTTCGTGAGACTGTTTACGTTTTGCAATTTCTGCTTGGTGTTCTTGAATATTGGACTAAAACATAAGAAAATGGGTCAAATCGTTACAGAGCCAGCTCTTCAGTCACGAGGCAAATACTAAGATTTTCAATGCAGCCACATAAATACCCTTACCTGCTCACGTGACCTGAGCTCTAGACACTGTTGTTCTAATTCTTCTCTAGACGTGTCAGCCGTGGCGTTTATCAGCTTCGCTGCTACTGTCTGCAAAAGAGAAAGATGTGGTTTTCTTCATTCGATCGTTATGTTTACGTATTGTACCCTTCACGGTCGGGTTGAAAGAACGAGGTCACGGAAGGAGTATGAAAAGAAACTTAAAGATGGACTATTAACTCCTGTGTAGCGAAAACGGCGGGAAAAGAAACTGCTTTCAAAACGATTCGCGCGCAAAAGAATTGCTGGACAAGTTGAAGTTGTACATCCGACCAACACTCTGTCGGAAGCAAAAACAACTCGCCAGAAAACTACAAACTGACATACTTACCATGTTTAGTAAAGCTTGAAGTCCTGCCTTAGCCTCCGCCATGCTATGGATGTTATTCCACCGATGTTTGGACTTTTCACCTGAGACCAAAAATGTAATCACTTTTTGACAAATCACAACAAGTACGTTCCAAGTTGTAGCGCATATAAGGATTTGCTCACGTTCTGTCACAGTACACACACAATAAAGCGCAAACAGAATACGATGTTTACCTTGCTCTGCATCAAGAATTTTGTGCTGAAGTCCAGCAATCTGGGCACTCCTGCAGTATAAAGTATATTTTAATGGTTAGCAGTTTCTCATTGACTGATTCATTTCTTGCCTTCATAGCGCGTGAATACTAGGCGCGATCTCAGGTGCTTTGCGTAAATTCTGTTGAACGAAAAATACCGTTTCAATTCAAATTTCTTCACCCAAGGATGGAGCAAATAATTGCGACCGGAGTTTAAACATAGCAATCAACCTAAATGCTTTAAAATAATACCTCCTATTTCCCTTTACTGCTGTCATTTGCCAATTGCGTTTTATAAGGTTAGACATAAATAAGTCTCACAAAACAAGGAAAAATGATAGCGCTGTCGATAAGAATAACACAGCATAAATAACAATTATTCCATGAGCCCGCGTTGGATATGAAGTGATAAAATAACCAACGAGCGCGTAGCGCGAGTTGGTTATAATCACTTCATATCCAACAAGGGCGAATGGAATAATTGTTTTAGTAAATTCTCAAACCGGGTTTTGCCACCGATTTTTATTTCCACAATTTTACAAAGCGAAAAATTTTAAACTTGGCGCATTTTTTTCCATATGACGTAAAACTCCAACTATTGGCTCATAGTCGGAGTTTTTTAGCCAATCAAAAAGCTAGAAATGCAATAGTCGGAGCTGAGAATTTACTAAAGAGCCGATAGACCAGACCTGAGTTCCAGTTCATGTTCAAGAGTAGTTCTTTTCTTTTGTAGGTCATGGGACTTATTTTTCTTGTCTCCTGGTGTTCCGTTCTCCTGAACCATTTTCTGCAATAGGCCAATTAAAGAGAAAGAATACATGATGAAAGAATGAAAGATGCGAATGCAGCCATAACACTACTGAAAAAATGACTTAAACAAATTCAGGCTTTGAACGGGACAGAATCTAGTTAATAGCCTCAGTTAAGAAGAAAAAACAAATCGACAAAAGTTAACCTGAAACACAGCAGTTCATTAAAGCAAAAAAAGTCATACATTACTATAATGGGTTTAATGGCATAATTTAACCTGACAAGACGTTCCAAAAACAGAGGCTATTGTTGGTTTGACGAAGTGTTTTTAGAAGAATCTGTCAAACAGTATTCGAGCAAAAAGGAACTAAGAACCGAACCCAAATGAACAGGCAGAAAGACAGACAGAGAGATGGACAGACAGACAGACAAAGAGAGAGATGAACAGACAGTAAGCACCTTCGCAGCAGGTTCATCATCTTCATCCTGTTCTTGACTTCGTAACTCTGCCAATTGCCTTGACAACACTTTCCTGTCATCAATAAGATTTTCTAGTGTCTGCCTGGCCTGACCAACACTCAATAGAACCTCGACCTCATGACTCAACCAGGACTGCAACGAAATTAGCAAACAATGTTGATAGCCAGTTACCCTAAAAACCAAGAAAAAATGTGTATTCTTCGTACGAGGCTCCCTTCCCTCCAGCAAAGAGCAAGCGAAGCCACCCATAGAAATAATCTCCCCGACACCCCCCCCCCTCCCCTTCCAGAGATTTCACGATATCCTAGGCACTTTCCATTCGAAAAAGATTCTGGTTTCAACTATTTGAATTTTCGGAAATTTCCGGCAAAGAAGACAACCTTGCGAGGTATGCCCAAATTTTGTGGAATTTTTTCCGGCAATCTTCGTTCCATTTGATTTCCCTCTCCTAATTTCAGAAAGTTTAGTCGAAATGGTTCGCTTCTCCGAAATTTGACAATTTTCGCATTTTCAGGAAATATTCCCAGAATTTGTCGTGCCATTTGTGCCCGTTTCAAAACTATCAGAATTTTTGGTTAAATAGAAAGCCCCTCTCACCCTAACAACCTATTAAGGAGAAATTATAACCTTCATTCTCGGCAACAGTCCTTCCGCTTGTTTTTGTTGTTCTTGTTGCTGCGTGGATCGCTTATCAAGCGCCATCTTCAGTCGCTTTTGAACCGCTGTTACCTAAGAACGAAACAACTTCCTAATCACCACAACTGAACTTGCAGGCAAGGGTTTATTCGGAGCAAGGGTCATCCAGATTTTGCCGTGCAAAATTCAAGACCCTTTCTTTATCCCTCCCTAAAATTATATTAGTTTGACGGTATTCTTACAGAGTAAACACATGGAGTAAACAACACTGAAAAATACCCCTAGAAAAATCACTTTCCATACTTTTTCCAGGCCTAGAAGAAAAATCATTTTTTCAATACAATTCGTATCTTTTTAGAGACTGCACGCATGTACTCAAAATTGATACAACAGCCAATGGTGCTTTAAACTGGAAAATCATTTAATCCATTCCGACGAATGATACGTATTCTCTAAACATGGGAAGAACAATTATAAACCCGCCTTTACACTAAGACAAAAAATAGACGCGCTAAAAAAGCTTGCGCAGTTTCATCCCGACGGATCAGGCTTTCCTAGAATGCAGTGTAAAAAAGGCTGATTATAATCTTATAAACCGTTGTTTGCTTTTTTAACATGCACGCATACATTAACAAAACTATCCATAGTTCAAGCGAGATGAGAACCTACAGCCTATTAATGCAGAGACGGGCTCGCTTTTCATCACGTGATTATGATATTTGCAGTGGCAATCGCTACTTACCTCTTCAGTTTTTCTTTTAAGGACAGCCTGTTGTTTCATGTGCATTGACTCCAGCTTCTTAAACTCAAACTGCCTTTTGCGACCCTGTGAAAAGTGCCTTCGTTAGAGAGAGAAAATTGTACTGCGATCTGTCTTTACGAGGGTTACATTTAAACGTTTCCCACCCTTGCTCCTTGTTAATACTGATTAGACAGAGAGCTCTTCGTTAGATGTGACTGTCAGCAACTGACAGCTACTCGGAACGAGCTTACTTCTATGCAATGTAACCGCTGACCTGTTGCTTTAGTGCGTTGATTTCTTTCTCTTTCTGAGCCTTCAGTGCTCTAAAGCGTTCAGACTCCTCCTTCATTTGGCGCATGAGTTTTACGCGAATGGATTTCATGCCCTACAAGGTTAATAAAAGAGATATCATGAGGTGCAACGAAAATAGGAATATTAGGCGTGTGATCTCATCAGATCTCATCGGATCTATGAAAATGATAGTTTTAGAAAATCGTCCAAGGGAAAATAACTCAGACGGTATCAAGCCATTATGCGTATCTCAATCGGAGTCTCAACTAGATTTTGCTTCATAGAGGAAAACTAAGAGGTTCAGAGCTATTCACGAGTTTTATACCGTTACTCTAAATCCTTCGGACCCTTTCGAAAGTCGGGCGGTTTTATTTTCTGACAGTTTTTTTCCCCGAAATTTTTTGCAAGAACCGTATGATCCAGAGTGGGATATACTATCAAAAATCACTCAGATCATGGAGTCTCAAGGGGGATGACTCCTCTACGAACGTGGTGGATTCAATGGCTTCGGATCAATAGGCGGCACTCAACAGTTACGTCAAACCCACTGCAATCTCGAGGTCGAGGAAATGAAGAACGGCGTTCTACATTTCAAAGTGCATCCATGGAACCATTAAATAGTTTTTGAAGAACAGGAAGGAGGGAGGACGAGACAAAGAAAACACCAAAGAAATATCCCACTCGTTACCTGAATCTCTGAGTTGAGTTTCTTTATGGTGCTGTCACTCTGTTCCTTCAACTTCAAGAGTTTTTGCTGTTCAACCTGACAAACCATAAAAATACTTTTTTTCACTTTACCCATCCTCTTTTCTGGTCTCGGACAAACTACAGGCTAAAGTTCAACCAGTTTAAGTGTTCTTCGTTACTTTTTAAACTCAATAACAATTCATCAAGTTCCAACAAAGGAAATGGGTATCAGATCTTATTTGCATAGATTTGAACAATCTTTCTCAATTTCCAAACTCTTCGACAATTTCATTACAAGTTACAACAGTCACATGGCTTCAATATACTCTGTTACGACAATTTTCAACAGTTTAACAACCCAGCTGAACACCGTACTAACCTGTTTCTTCTTCAGTTCCAAGATTTTTGCCTCTAGTTCCTTCACTCTGTTTCTATTCTTTTCATTGACTTTACTAAAAAGACAATCGCAAACATATTACAATAGTTTCTTTTTCTACCACGTTCTAAGACCCCTCAATTTAGTATGTGCTTGGGATTACCCTACGCTAAACACAGTTGTGCATGGAACAAATTCTCTGTAACACAATCTATAACTTTTTCCCTCACTTTTGCTGGTTTATTTTATTATTATTTTTTTTGTAGGGGTATCGAATGGTCTTTGCGAGCATTTGCGAGTATGTGAGCAGTGATCAATTTTCTCATGCGAGCAGCGAGCACTTCGTAAATTTTCCGCCAGCTGGAATCTCTCTTTATTAAAACGTTGTTTTGCGTCTGGCCGACACTTTCAAAACAGGACAACAGGCACAAAGCTAGGCAACATGATGAGGGCTTTTTTTTTATTGCGGTTCAAACATTCCCTTAGCTTCACAAGAGTCAGTGGGTGGACGCTAAACGGGATCTGAAGCTTTCTAAGGCGTTGTTTACGAGCAAGTTGGTTCCCTCTCAAGAGGGTTAAAGATAGCCCGCCTTTACAAGCGAATTGTTTCAGTAAAATTCGGTCAGTTTCAATAAATGTCAACAAAACGAGGAAGCATTTTTCCAGAAACATTCGTGGCGCGTAAATGTTTCCCCAATGTTTCCCAGTTCCACTTTGTTTTCAGGGTTAGTTTTTGTTTTCAAGATGCAAATTACGCTTACGCTACACGGCAGGGAATTTTAACGAAAATCCAAGCATGCGAGCACTTGCAAAAATTTTGCGAGCATGAGCAAGCGAGCACTCATCTAATGTTTGCGAGCAATTCGAGCAAAGGTCAAATTTTGCGAGCACTTTCAAATTGAATGGGACCATTCGATACCCCTTGTTGTTGTTCTCCACAAACTGAGAGCTTTGAAATTCCAATCGGGGGTTTTCGTTTTGTTCTTTTTCTGGTTTGTTTGCTCACTAAGTAAAGGATGAACTGATCTTAAAACCGAAAAGTGCGAATGAGTAAAGGTTTAGTGCTAAACAAACAAACAAACGAACAGAAGCTTTCCGACTAGGAAATTATGGAAAGAGACGACGGGGCAAAGGGGAAAAGACAAACTAGAAGGGACTGACTAACCCTTATGCACAATTCCTAGGTAGGTAGAAACTAATGACGAGCCAATCAAACTGATTTAACTAGTGTAATTCTCATTGCGTATAACTATTACGCACACCATCGAAATTCAGACTCACCCGTCACTGTTCTCAGACTTTGCATTGGTCAACGCCACTGATAGATTGGCCTTCTCTTTCTCCAATCTGGAAATTTCACCTTCCAATTCCCGAACAGTATCCTACATAAAATGCAATGCATCAATAAACACTAATGGACAGTTTAACATTTAAATACGCACCGATAATTTACAAGTTTTACGTAGAACATTGATCAGAGCCTAGCACAAAATCGCAAGATTTTTTAGACAATTCGAAAGCAGTTACCCGTCCACGTAAACTTTCGAATTCTCCAAAACTGTACCTCGTGTTTTCGCCCCGTTGTGTCAACATTCGAGTGCGCAATTTTCGCGGACGGCATAAAAAGCCTTTTACTTAAAATGAAAGTTAACCGTCGGTTTGTGAAAAAAACTAGTCTTCGTAGAAATGATAAATGTGAATATTTTTAAGACTACTTGTTCGTGTCACTGGTCGATAGCTTTTGAGTTTCAAAAGTGTTCAGTTCAGGTGCGGAGTATAATTAAACCATTACCAACCTCGTATTGCTTTCTCATGCTACTCAGCCGCGAATCATTTGCTACCATCTTATTGGCTAGTTCCTCCTTTAGAGTCAGTGCTTTGGTCAATTCCTGGAGCTGGCGGCCAAGCTCTGCCTGCCTCGAAGCATGCTGGGAAACAAACGTGGTGTCTGATAGAGAGCTGGGATGAGAGCCGTCTTCACACTCATCCGGGTGTTCCGAGCCTGTACTGGTACTCTGGGAACAAAAAAATATACCATTTCAAGGCTAGTAAAGGCTCGACGTTTTGCCCGCCAAAACTGAGCGCGCCACTGCGCTCGTAAGTGTTAGTGATGTGAAATCAGTCGAAATCGGATCTAAGGTTATTTTGGCTCTAAAAGCCTGAAGGCATCGCGATTTCAGCGTACCGCTGAAACAACGAATAATGACATTTGCGTTCTGCGTTCTTCCGAGCAAAGCAAAGCAAAGAAATTAAAAGGTTTAACATAATTCTTGAAAAGAAAGTAGAAACAAGTACCTTTCAGTGAGCAACTTTACTGACAAATGTTCAAAAAGTGTCTAACAACAGGGGAAGATTGGAGTCAGTGGCCCAAATAGCTTGAAATTCCTCTCATTTATTCGCAGCGAATATCAGTTTGGAAAAGCCGTAGGGTGTGTTTACTAACCTGCTCTTCATTCTTAACTACATCCTCTAGCTGAGTGGTAGCGTTGAAAGTGTCCTGAAAGCCAAAGACAAAAATTGTTCCTTAGAAACGATCAAACTAATTCTAATAATATTGCATTAGTGCACGGGTCTACGGTTTGCATTGTCATCTAACGGGGCAGATCTGTGTTACTTTTCAGTGTAGCTACCCATATTGAAAACTGCTGAGCTCTGTTAAGGGCAGAGGGGTTCCTTTCTATTATTCTGTCCAATTGGTTCACAGTACGTTTCATGTGGTTTAATACGAAGCCCACACAAAAGCTGGTTCTGATTCCTCTGCCGCTTCGAGTTTCTCCCTCCCCTCCCCTCCCCAATATAACTTCCCCTGGATCTCCGAGGCTGAATCCTGATACGTGTAGCTGTAGTTAAGAGGTTATCTCTTGCTGTAGTTTAGTTCTAGTCCTCTCTCTGTCAGGAAGCACTCGAACTGGTTCAAGACAGCTCAAGAGTGGAGAATAATTGAGCCCGGGAACAGAAACACTTGCAACTAACTTTTAGTCCGCACTCCTCCACCGAAGGTAGAGACATGTAGTAGAGGAACGTTAGCCTGTTCCAGGCTCTTGGTCAGTGATGATCGAAAAAGAGGGCGGGATCCGGGAGAGAAAAGGAGGGCCGTCCTCTTTTTCGATCGTTTAGGAACGTAAACCGGGGGTATAAATATCCGCATCTAGTTAATTTTTAGCCTAAATATCCCCATTCCCATGCCTCATTAATTCCAACTGCAAAAAAGTTACGATTTTTTCGACTCGATTTCCCGTTTTATCTGATCGAAATATACGGATCCCATGTCCCATTAATTTGCCTCTACCCCCACCCCACCCCCCCAAAAAAAATCTGATATCTCGTTAATTTTTTCCTAAATATCCCATATCCCGACCCCCTAAGAGTCTCCGGATTCGAGAGAACGGCGGAAACTAAATTCAGAGTAGATAAACAAAATGCAGATGTTCGCGGCCACGACAAAAAAATATTGTTACCCGAGAATATCACGGTTCTATCGTGCAATGCGCGCAGAATACTAGTATCTTACCTCAAGCTCGTGCAGTTTCGTTTGTAGTTCTTCCACAAGGCTTACATTTCGTTCAACTTCGTCATTTGTGTCCGTAACCTTTGCATCAACTTTGGTACTAAAATAAAATGTTGTAGTAAGCCAACTAAGGAGTTCTGGACACGGCTCATTTCACAGTCAACGGATAGTGATTTTTTTTTCGCCGTGGTTGACAGAAATTATGAAGTTATCTTACAGTAATTACATTTTTCTTTTGTCCCTTACCTTAGATGACTCTTCAGTTCATTAAACTTTCGAACCACCTTATCTCTTGCTAATTCTGCCTAAAAGGATGTGCATAAAGTATTAGACGCTAGAAAATATTTCTAAAGCTGTTGTAAAAGAGACGTGAGGAAGAAATTGGCACGTTTTAGATTGTCTTTAAATAAATACAAGTACTGTACTACTTCAAAATCAAAGAAGTTTCAATGAATTACTTACCACCAAAACTTTCTCATACATGTGCGTGTTCTGATCGACTGAAGCGTGCAGCTGGGCGCTAAGTTTTTCATTTTCTGACTAAAAAAAAAACAAGCAAACAAGAACAACAAAGAATAATCAAAAGAGTAAAGTGCTTTCAGCTGGCTAACGTTCCGACGCGCTCATGATTGCAGGGGACGAAGTTGAAAAATGAAAATCAAGCTGTATTACTGCTTTTGTTAACTCTAAATTTACCCCGGCATTAATAAATTTTGAAACAACTCCATCGGCCTGAGTAAACCGCAGTATTGCCAAGAACGAATTCAAAGTATATTGAGCTTGTTACATGATGGAATTTAATAGAACGTGATTCTGTTTCTGCAACAAAAGGCGCAATAATGATTGCAGATGCGTGCGTCAAACACGTGACATGTACGGAAAACGTACCTCCAGTTCTGTGATTCTGTCTGCCAGTTCTTGGATGTTAACAGCTCTATTTTCGTGACTGAAGAAAAGATAAATTCATTAATTAATTTCACGCGTAATAAGCATTGTGCTCTGAGAGAAGAATTTATCTCAAAAAGTCGTGTCGAATTTGCAACGCAAAATTTGCCCACTGTTATTAATTTAATGTACCTTTCACCAACTGGATTCGCTCCCGTTATCGTTTGCCCTTGAAGAAGCTGCATTTGCAGTAGCTGAACCTATGATATACACAAAAGGCAATATGTAACAGGAAGCTTAGTTACAGCAGTTTCTGGAAAGTATCAAAACAATGTTACTATACCCAAATTCGCCTTTAGGAAGGCAACGGCAACGGGAACGTCGCTAAGTAAAATGCTTAATGAGCAGAACAATGGCTCTGCACGTGCGTTATAAATCTTTGTACATTTCTTTGCCGTCCTCTGCAAGACAACAACGTGAAATGACCAATTCTGCGTTGTTTGAAGAACGTAAACTACGACGACTAGTTTTTTAAAATTCAATTTCAAATTTATCGCGGTGTCCCAGATTCAGTATCGTGATAGCTTTGACAGTGATAAACAAAGTTAATGACTTAAGAGTATCCCGAGATTCGTAGGTAAAATACAAATTTTTTAATCGACGTTGTCTTCGGCGTCACCGTAGTAGCTTCTTACTAGAAAACTCCCTACTAGCCAATCACAAGCCTTGTCTTCTGTCATGATATCCTGCGATATCAAGCCACTGATATGGTTTCCATATCATGCTCGCTTGGCCGAATTTGGGTAAAGTAAATACCTAGTCGTACCTTTTTAGCTCGCTTTGGCGGCAAATCAGGCATGCTTATTCTATGCTCGACTGCGTCTTGCCAAAATACTAACCATGGCGAGACCAAAGTCACTTGGTATGCCGCAACAGTGAAGCAAAAAGGTACGATAAGGTATAAATATTCAGTCCATTTTGATAATATTCACTTCTACTTCAGGGAAATTTCCAGCGTTAGATACCACACGATTTTATTGACTGTAATAGACTGGAGAAAGTTTCCAGAATTTCCAAGAAAGAAAACAACGTTGCGAAGTACATGTACACGTATATCAGTCCGAAAAGTTCGAAAATTTATTCCCGGAAATTTGTTTCATTTCATTTTGGTGGCGCATGTACGCATTTTGGAAACTCAACAGTTTTCAAATTTTCTGGAAACTTTCCCAGGACATTTCTAAAACCATTCGATTCCGGTTGGAAATTTCTGGAATGCTTGATTGAATTTGAAGCGTGCTAGGATTGGTCGTTGCTCGTCTGTAGCAACTGGTCGGACTTCCTCGGTAAAGTTGCGCACGCCGTAGACCCTCGGGGACGGAAAAGCGCGCAAAAGATAAATCTTTAAATTAGTCCACAAGGCTAGCAAAGGAGTGACATACTTGTTGTCTGAGTCGAGCCAGTTCAGCAGCGGCAGGATCAAGATTGACAATCGGCTTATTCTTGATCTGCCTTGCTCGATCCGCATATCGAAGGGTGTTCAAAGTCTCTTCAAAATTACTGTCTGCGGGACTGACACAGGCGATCATCAACGTGTTGCTGTTACCTCCCAGGGAATCTGTGAAAAATTACCAAAGAATATAATGCGAGGATGTGCATCTGAGTTTAGGCATGTGGGAGGTGCAGTGGCGTAAAAATGGTTACTACAGGGTGTTTCAGTTGAGTATGGGTCACGGTCACTTTCTTTGTATTCTTGTCTCTAGGGGAAGTCAGTTATAATTTATCGCAGGGGGCCTTTTTAGGTTGCCAGATATTATACATGTACATGAATCCCTTTTCCAGTTTCAAAGCTTGCGTTGGCTTATGAAATTTATTGCAGATAAAAACACACTAAGGTACTTCCATGGAATAGAAGCTAAATGTTTGCGTGACACTCACCTTGCAAAAGGCGTGTCAACTTGGAGTCACGGTACGGGACATGAGCGTTGGATTTCCTGAGCTCGTCACTGAGAGCACCGATGACGTTTCCTAGAGCCAGGAGACCTTTGTTGATATTAACACCTGTGGAATTAAAAGGAGAGGGAGAAATGCATTAATTGGAATCATACATGTATTGAACCCTCTTACTTGACTGTGCCACACCAAACAGGGTTCGTACCCTTTTTCAGAAACAAATTTCCAGGACTCAGATCGATTTTTCAAGGGCTCTAAAATTCACATTAACCTTTACACTCCCAAGATCTCAATGTTAATTCTCCTTACTGCTTACCATACACTTCATATTTTTTAGTTGAGTTTAACAGATTTCCACAACGTTCCAGGACCAGTGGCCTTTTTCCAGGACTTTCCAGTGCTGGAAAATGCCATAATAAAATTCCAGAACTTTCTAGGTTTTCCAGGACCTGCACGAACCCTGAGAGGGTTCATACCCTTTTTCAGAAACAAATTTTCTGGGACTTAGATTGAATTTTCAAGGGCTCTTAAATTCACATTAACCCCTACACTACCAAGATCTCAATGTTAATACTCCTTACTGTCGTCCATACACTTCATAACCTTTAGTTGAGTTTAACAGATTTCCAGAACTTTCCAGGACCAGTCAGTAGCCTTTATCCAGCACTTTCCAGTGCTGAAAAATGCCATACTAAAATTCCAGGACTTTCCAGGGTTTCCAGGACCCGTGCGAACCCTGTGACTAGTCTGTTATCTTTTAAATTTTTTTGTCGTTTTGCTTTTTTTTATTCTCAAAAAGCATATTGCTTTTCCATGACTGACTGATCATTGACCCTTACTGAACTCCATAACTTCCCTTACCTTCTAGGTACGAAGCCTGTTGACCCTCTATGGGAGGGGTAGGGGGTTTGAACAAGTCCCAGCTAGTTGCCTCAAGATCATGGAGGCATCAAAAGGCAAATATATAAAAGTTCCACTGGTGAAAATTTACACTGTAGTCATGCACTTCTGTAGTTTAATAACTGAAAGTAGTCATTCAAGGGAATTGTTTTTACGCTGTATGTCTTGGAGGTTGGAGCATTCAAGGTCAAAAAGTATGACCCTAAGGTGGGGCATTTGAACACCACTTTTATTTAGCCCTGGGGATCAAAAATTAACCAACCGAAAATTCAAAATGTCTAAACACTGAGAGGTTTGCCAGTGGAGGCGGGGGAAGGGGGATGGAGGAAGGGAAGTTAATTAAAAGTAAATGAGTTACTTTTTTGACTGATGTACAAGTTGTACATGATTTATACCTTCCTTGAAACGTTCTCCTTGAGCATGGGTCTTTTTAACTCTTTCTGAACCAGCAAGGTCTACCAGATGAAACTTTGCTTTTTTAAATTCACTCCTGAAGAAGAAAGAATAGTTTACAGAGTTCGTGTGGATTCATTGCGCTCTCTACAAAACCTTACAGAGCCGTTGTGTTGCCTTTTGTATATTACACTTTGGTTTTTTTTTTGCGTAGCTGAACTGTCAGTAATACAGATACACAGTCAATTATACTACTATTTTCTAATTTTTGATATATATTCTATCCCTGATAATGAATGCCATCATCGATCACATAATTTTTTTTTCATGTAATATTTCAAAAACGACCGCGAGTGTTTCATCGGGGTTTCCAAACACGAGAAAACTGATGAAAGCACGAGGCTGTAGGCAGAGTGCTTTTATTGTTTTCGAGTGTTTGAAAACCCCGATGAAACAGGAGGCACGAGTTTTTGAAATTGCTTCTCAATCGTGCATCATTAACCGAGAACAATGAAAAAATTCCCACTGATTTTGGCATCGTACGCGGAATATAAATTACTTTTTTTGGTATTGTCTTTCGGTAATTATTGGCCTTTGTTGTCAAATATTTTAGCAGTGTCACAAGTCCCTGAAGACCGTTATTGTTTAAAGCAGAACACATAAACATCCCTTAATCTCAATTCGGTCATTCATATGGCGTTGTCCCGTTTTCGGCATGCCAAAACAGCCGAAGAAGATGTTAATCTGGTTCAAAACGCGGTACCCGAGTCCACTCAGTACAAAAATAAATGGGCTTATGGAGTATTCGAAGAGAGGCAAAGTTAGCGTCTGGTAAAAGTACCCATTGTCGAGGTCGTTGGTTTATTCAAGAACTACGATTTTCATCAAGTTGAGTCGTTGGAAACACCTGGTTGAGATGAGTGCGTTGTCTGTGAATTATTGGGCTACGAAATTTGTCCAAGAGGTGGCAAAGCACTCAAAAGAACGTTACCCACCGAGAACCTTGTACGGCATCGTTGCTTTCTAGCAGAGAAGAAACCGGGTGAGGACATAGATCCCCTGAGCACATCTGACAAGAGGTATGACTTGGCAATTTCAACCAAAGCACGTGCATAGTGTTTAAACTAGTAATAACCAAAGGTTAGCCAAATTACGCAGTTTAAGTTCTTGGTAGCGCTACAATTAATAACTTTGTTTCTATTTTCTAGGTTTGTTATCTTCCGAACAGTGCTTGATGCTGAAATGAAGGACGTCTTTAAAGTGGTACTATGACGAAAATCGTACTTCTCCTATTTAAGCAATTTTGAAACATAAACAAGTAGACTGCATGAGAAGTAAAATGCTGTTTACTTTTTTCAAATATCTCTTGTCGTTCCTGAGATATTCAAGTTTTTAAAATATGCAAATTAGCCAGGTGATGACGTCATATACTCAACCAGATTTTGTTCAAGTATGATGAAAAGAGATATCTCAACCAGTTTGTATCAGAAATGTTTGATTCTTTGCAGCAAGGTTCTACTAAATGTGCTCCACATTATGAGCTTAACAGTGCTGTTACCATGGCAATATACTGGGTTCCAGACCTCCCCCATATTAAAAGCTTTTCTGGCCACCTTTGGCATTCCATTTTGATATTTGCTAACATTACTTCATATGCACGATCCAGCAAGCCAATAAATATGTTGGCTCGACTTTGTGGCCTTGTTTAACATTTTCAAGCTGAAAATGACCAACACAGTGAAATCAAATGGATGGGGCCTGGAAAAGAGTGAGTTGCCATGGGAATGGAATTTTTTATAGTCATAGGCATGTTTCCTGTAGATCTATTAGCCTGCCAAGTTTCAAGGAGAATTTCACTTTTGCACTGCAAATTGGCCAAGATAACTCTATTTAATATATACTCAATATAATATTGGGTTGAGTGTATGACGTCATCAGGCATCTCATTTGCATATTTTACCCATTTTTCAAACTTAAATATCTCCGAAACTAATGCAGACATTTGCAAACAGTAAACAGCGTTTTTATCCTTTCATGGAATTCTATGTGATAAACAAGGGTAAAAATTTGATCATAGTACCACTTTAAGAAATTATAAAGCTTGGCAATTCAGGTTGGTGTTGTGTCATTAATATTTAAATTAGGATAAATTCTCCATCAGTGGGGTTTGACATTTTATCAAGCTCTAGGGTTTGATATTTCATCAAAGTATAGTGGAAAAGCCTCTGTCCAGTGTTTCATCGGGGTTTCTGAACGCACACATGTGGCCAAATTGGTGTATCCTGATTGGTTTGTAACTTGATGAATTATCAATGAGTTTGAGAAGTAGTTTTCACTGCATACTGTTTGCATGTAGTTTGTCAGGTGAGATTGAACAGATTGTCAGGTGAGGTAGTACTTGGCCCTCAGTTTAGGCCGAGAATTTGGTGGAATCCTCTTTTTTCAAACCAGGCCTGCAGCTTTTCACCATGGGTACCCATCTTGTATATGCGAGTACAGGTCTGCAACCAGTGCCTCGCATTTACAAGTTGGATTAGACGGTAACAAAACTGGAATTCTAATCCTTCACCTAGGAAAGTTTGTAATAATTAGTTTTAGACAACTATTTATGAATGATATCCTTAACCTTTTGACAACTGTTCTCATATGGCTAATCAAATGGCAACTTACAACTTACTGCCAATTTCAAACATTGGCAACCAGGAGAGTAAAAGGTGAGTTTGATAAAATAAATTTATCCTCTCTGCCGTCGACCATTCCGATGTCTTGCCAGTTCATATATAGGCCAGCAGAAAGTTGCCCAGAAGATGTTAACGTTTAATCAAAAACTTTGTTGCACAGCAACAGCATGGTGCATAGCACTGTAATTTTATTTATGCTTTTCTTTGTTTTTATCTTACCCCTCTAGCTCTTTCTGTTCCAGTGTTATGGTAAATATCGCATGGGAACGGCTTGATCTGCTGTTCATGGCAGTGGCCCCTGTTGCTCTGGAAGCTGAACCCTGCTCCAAACAGCGCACCATGTCCACCCCAGATATTACAACAACCTCCTGTAAACCAGCAATCTGTAAAAACAATTTTTGATGTGCAGTCAAAACAAATTGTGTGCAGGCTGACATACTCAGGGCGTCAAATACAATCATATTTAACTATACATGTAAGTTATTTAAAAATTGATCTTGTAACGGTTTTGATGCCATCTTGACAAGTAGGCAAAGCGTTTAAAAATTACAGTGTTTGTATGGGAATCTCATGGCAAACGACCTTTTCAATTGAATTTTATGCAATGAAGGATATAGCTTGGCTAGAAGATGCTCATTTGACAATTAATATTGCATACATTTGTCGGTAAATTAGACTGGAGAGATGGATGTCTACATGTAGATGTAGCTCATGGGAAAAAAGTCACAGACAAATGTATGGAAAGTAAGAAAAATTAACTGAGCATCTTCTAACCGAGCTACAACTTTTAAACTTGGCGAATACAATATTCTACATGTACCTAGTATTTTGACGCTGCGATTCACAAATTACAATTGTGCAAAATTCAATTCTGGAAAAATTTGCCATTGGATTCCTATACAAACACTTAAATTTCTGACTACTTTGCCTACCAGCCAAGATGGCATTGAAAACTGTGATATGGCCATTCTTTTAGCATCATGCATATAAAAATAATTGTGGTGGAGATGAACAATGAGACTTCCAAGCAGAGATACTGATAATAACATAATGCATTTCATAATGCATTTTATTCATATATCTTTGGAATTATTGACTTCAGCTGGTAAGGGTAAAATCGGAGGTCAGCATGAAATGACACCTGTAGCAACTTCTCTCAGCTCCACTGTGATCTCAGCCACCCACTCCACCCATCAGCAAACTTTAATGCACCACTTCAAACCCCAAAGTCCCAGGACTACAGCTGCACATGAGCACATACATCAGTGCTCCAAGCTGTGACCATTTTGGTCGGCATGGCGAATGGAAAAACATTTTGGTGACCAAAATTCTGGCAAAAGTTGGGTGATGGCAACCATTTTACAGTTAAAGGTCAAAAGGCGACCATTTGAAAAAGTGAGCTTGGAGCGCTGTAGATGTATGTCCCCTTCTCATTTTGAACAGTTACGTGGGCTCTAATGAATTTCTCCTGTCCAAAAAAGCTGTTGTTCAGACAGGTCATATCCAGTGACTTGGTCAATGTCATTTCCCATAACTATTGTATTAATATATATGTTTTGACTGCTCTTTTAGGCCACTTAAGAGCCACATTAAGGGAAAAAAAAGGAAAGGACGGCAAGAAAAGCAAGATAAACGGGTGGAGAAGGAGAAACAAGACTCACTTTAATTTTTATATCGTCAACTTTGGCGAGAAAAAAACGCCCGCTTGGCGTGCCATTTCAATTTCTTTAGCATCGTTTTCATAAATCCAGACATATAAAATATATATATGTCTGGATTTATGAAATTGAAATAGCGCGCCAAGCGGGCGCTTTATAAAAATTAAAAGGAAAGTCAGTCTTTTTTCTCCTTCTCCACCCGTTTATCTTGCTTTTCTTGCCGTCCTTTCCCTTTTTTCCCCTTTACGTAGCTCTTAGGTGGCCTAAAAGAGCAGTCAAATCAAGGTGAAATTGAATTCTTTAGCACTGTTTTCATAAATCCAGACTATATATATATACAAAAATTCCCCGGGAGACCATGTTCCATACCACATAAATCACATTGTCGATTGCCGTGTAGCCAGCATGGTTGTCCTGATGGTGTCATGGTTATCACACCTGACTAATAATTATATAATGTCACTTTGTTTTCTACAAGCAATACTGAATTTGCCAACTACAGTTTACTATGAGTCACTCATACATGAGGGAAGACCTTGGGGACCTTGATTAAGTCTACATAATATTATAAACACTGCATACTGTATATGACAGTGATGTAGTGTGACATATTTTAATCACAACATGTCTAGATACCTTGATTCCTCCATCATGAGTTTCTCTTATGGCTATTTTAGATTCTTCCAGTGAGCAGGGGTTCAAAAGGTCATGGATCTCTCCATTGTGAATCTACAAAATACAATTTATAATCAGCTAAAGTTGTTTAATGAAAAGCATTAGTACTGATTTAAGTCAAGGAATTTTCAAGATCTTCATGGCCAGGATAATCTAATATAATTTACAAAAATATTTGCACCTTGTATAGACTTGAGGGATGTTTGAGGACTGCAAATTTACACGTTATACCTACAAAAATATATGGCTCTGTCTCACAAGAACTGTGAACTATCAAATTTATGAATTTCATTGGCTGAAATCAGTATTTAAGGCGGTCTAGATTTTCCCATCTACATGCAGACCAGTAATGTTTTGCAGTGAAAGAAAAAAAATAAAATAAAGTTGCAAACTGAACTGCAAAATCATTTTCTATTTTCCTCTAACGATATTTATTTATGGAATTTTCAAAAAGCCTGATGAAAAAAAGTAAAGAATAGCAAACTTTGGCAGAATTAAGTTTGGGCCATATCATTGCCATTTGCAAGCAAAATGTCAGCTAGTACAAACCAGTTACATTAAACCAATGAAACTGTTCTTACTTGCCATGTAATAAAGGTATGAGCTTAGTTGATCTGTATAGGAGAATCTTGACCTCGGTAGCACGGAAGACCTCAGTCAACATTCTCCCATACAGGCCTCCTGGTTGGGTAACAGAAGTAGTGCCAAAATTGCCATCATGATCTTGTGATGTATTATTTTGTTTACCAGTGCTAAAATAATTTAGTGTATTGCTTTCATCCCAGTGTTGCAGATAATAGAATGAAAGTGTAAGCAGTTTAAAAACTCTTATGTACCAGTCAATTCCAAAACCGCCCATGGGCCATAAATCGATTAGAAAAAACTCGGTTAGGCCCAGTTCAGACGCCGAACTTTTCATGAGCCGAACCTAATACCCTGAAATAAGTACATGAAAAGTTCGGCGTTTGAATCAGTTAAAAACGGCTATTTGAATTTGGAACGGCTTAGCCGTTCTTCCCGCCTGACTCAGCCGGGAATTTCGCCTTTGATTCAGACGCCGAACCTTTCATGTGCCGAACCTAATGCATAAATTGTTATAACGTATTTTACAAGCAGTTTCGACGTCTGAATCAACAGGCGTACTTTTGTTAATTTGGCTCGGTCCAAATTCGAATTGGGTTCGGCTCATGAAAAGTTCGGCGTCTGAACTGGGCCTTAGTTTAAAGAGATAATGATGCCCCTATACCTCTAAAAATGACGCTTTCAACAGGAACTCGGTTTTGTCCTGTCTCTCACCGATCCAGTCAAACAAAGTTTTGATAAGTCGTGGTATCACCCCTCTTTCCTCTGAAGTCTCGTTAGACATGGTGAAGGCTGTCCCCATGGAATACGTTTTCCCCGATCCTGTTTGGCCATATGCTAAAACTGTGGCATTGTAACCGTTAAAAAATCCTTCCAGCAACGGGATCACGGTTTCATTGTAAAGATCCTCCTGTTTGCTTAATTTATCGAACACATAATCGTAAGTGAAAGCTTTGTCGTCGCCGACAACAACTTGAGCTCGAGCATTCCCTGGAACACAGCGGATACACTCTTTACATCCATCACCGGTTTCTTTTGTAACTAGCGGTCTGATTCTCAATGCAACACGAACCGGGATAGCCTTCTCTGTTTCCTCGGGCATGATGTTTTTTACTTCTCAGAACAGAGAGGAAGAAAACTTAAAATTTGCAAGGCGAACCTTTGTATAAATATTTTGATCGCTTGAAATAACCGCCAAATTACATTTATCACCCAGAATTCAATGAGCGCTAAACAAGCCAGCGGTTGTTCTCTTTAGCATTGGACCCAGTTCCACCACGGCTTTTTCCAAAGACAAACATGGTGGACGGTGGTGGAGCAATCGCTGTACCATACTGATTTCTGTTACAATAATAAGGTACTTTACTGTTATTCTTTTATGCGTGGCTTTCAAGAGTGTTTTTCTGTATATTGGTGTTTCTATAAAATGGTCAAATCCCGTTTATCACAGGTTTATATTAGGAGATGAACTTCCGCGATTCGTAACTTTCGATTAAAGTGTGTGATCTTGTTTTTGTTTACGTCGATTGGATTTGATTTTTCGTTAGTCTACCGAATTAGCCTGGTGTATTTTCAAGAATGATTCTCATCGTCATAGAAAGACTTAGACTAAGGAAAAGGTAGCTTTATGAAAACAGACTTTCTCTTTAATCTCTTCGCAGAATAACGAGGGTAATAACGAGGGAGGAGAGGGTGGGGCTGGTGATTCCCTTTTACAAAATTAGCGACTGATAACAACGGTTTCTTTCCAGATATATTAATGTGTCACATATATCTTTTAGTTAGTTTTCACATGTCACACATTTTTTCCTCCTCATGATGTGCCTGATAAAAAAAAACATAAAAAAAGACATTATATTTTGTCAACCCTTGTAATGCTCAAATGCAATAATTCTTAGAACTGGGCTCAGTACTTGTCTGCTAGTATACAGGAAGTGATAAAATAGGCATCAGACAATAGAGTTCAACAAGTCAATTATTCTTAGACAAAGAAAATGCGATGGTTATTCCATGTGTACTGGTATATTATGGCACCAAATACCTTCCGTTTTTTATTAATAATTTTTTAAACAGGCTTAAAATAATCACTGGGTGATCCCACTCAGTGAATAGAATGTAAGACCTTAGTTAAAGCAAACTTCCTCAATTGAATATCCTGTGTTCCCTTCAGCTCATCATATGCCTTCATCAGGTGGTCAGCCTCCTGTATCTGGTCGGAGACCCCCATCCTCTGGTCCCCCTCCCATTCCATCTAGAGAAGACCTTGGTGAGGCACCAGTGGTTGCTGCTAGCTCCATTAAAAAGCAAAGCAGAGATGACTTACCAAGTAAAGGATCTCCCAAACTCAAGTATGAAGGAGTTGTTATTTGTTTTAAATTGAACTTTTTTCTTATAACCTAGATGATCTCAACATTGTGCTCTAAGAAGTTTACCATTTTGGGAAACGATTTTGTATTAATAATCTTCCTGTTAGTATTTTCACTGTTTCAGTAGCATGAAGCTACTAGGAGTATTTCTACTCTACCTAGACAGGATGCTAGTCCTTCGCAGGGTTACCCCCCAACATTAAATTCCCCTATACCTATTTATACACCTGAATGGAGAGAAGATACAGCCAAGGCTCAAACCACTCGCTCTGGAGCTGAGTGCATTAACCTTGAGGACATTGTGCTTCCCATTCCAAAAGTTGCATAGATCTGAGAAATACTTTCTACCCTTCTTCACCTTAATTCTTGGTCTCAGAGTGCCCTGTCCTGCTTAGCCAGTGGGGCTTCAAAAGAGGGAATGGTTGCTCTGTAAACACATGATTAAACTGGCTAGATTATCAGACTAAGATTTCTACTAATTCGACAGTTTTGTTCCATACGCTACCCAACAGTTCATATCTACCTACAGTGCTGCTCGGAGATAAGTCAACCAAAATTGATGTTAATAACTTGTTAGGTGGGTGGATTAATAGTATGCACAGTTTAGTGCATTGGACCACATTTGGATTTTGTGTTAACTCATCAGCAATAGATGAGCGTGGGGAAGGCACCTGGAAAGATGGTGATAATGACAATGACAATGACAGTGACAATTTCATTGACAATGACAATGATAATTAT
>CM042754.1:22968395-23007366 GCA_022496165.2 Catalaphyllia jardinei | reverse complement strand
AATTTCATTGACAATGACAATGATAATTATAATGATAATATAGATGATAATGACAATGAAAATGATAGTAATGGTAATTTTCCAGTGGCATTTCCACAGAGTGGTTCCTCATCCACTGTTTCCAGATTGAATTAAAATTTAGAAGTGCTGGTGTACTGTAGATGCTCATATGAACTGAGTTGAGTGTTGACTTTAAGGCCTTTATGTAAGCCTGGGAACAGATTCCCTTGTAAGATATAGCTAAAAAAACCTCCTGATAAGTTTCACTTTTGGTCTTTTCATTCTCCTAGTGAACAGGGATTCAAAAGGACGTGGATCTCCTATTTGTGAATATAGATACATTTTATAATACGGAAGTTGAACGAAACTTACCGGAAGTTGAATTTCGACTGGGATTCCACCTTTGTCACCATACACAGAGGGATTACATGAGATAGCACCACCCTGTTAATTACTTCCCACAATGCACATGGCTAGTGCTTTGAAGACTGAGTTCACGCAGGTGCAATGCTATCTCATGTAATCCCTCTGTGTATGGTGACAAAGGTAGAAACCCAGTCAAACTTCAACTTCAGGTAAGTTCCGTTCAACTTCCGTATTCCACCTTGTCACCCACAGAGGGATCACATGAGACTTCAAAGACAGATGCACAGGCTAGTGGTAAACAATTTCACAGAAGTGAACACATTACTACAAAACTTTATTGGCAAATGTGTCTTCCACAATTTTTCTGTCATAGAATTTAGCAAAGGTGGATTCTGACTTCCATCCAGCTTTGTCAAGAATATCTGCTAATGGAACATCACTCAGCTTTGCTTTTGAAGTTGAAGCTGATCTTGTACTATGAGGCTTGAAAATGTTTACATCAATGCCTGAACTTTGTAAAACAAACTTAACCCAACGACTGATCATGTCTCTAGACACTGGATCATATGGTTTGACATAACTTAGCAACAGTGACTACATGAACAAGTCTCCCTCGTAAGCTTTGTTCTAGTCAAAACACTCCTTAAGAGTGGTGACAACACAAAGTCGTGGATCTGTGAATGATTTAAGTTCAGTCACCATACCCTTGGACCCTGGTTTGGACTGTTTAACATGCTCTTGAAGTCTGAATACTACAGAGGAGCCAGAATCTATCATGCTGTCTACATTGAGAAAAAGAAGGGATTGCCCCCTTTGAGCAGTGACTAGAGCTAACAGCATTGTGACCTTCAGAGTTAAACTCTTGAGAGAAATCTCATTAACAGGGTACAAAGTCTTTAAGTACTCAAGAACTTGGTTTACATCCTGTATAACGAGGCATCGCTGGGCGAGATTCAAATACTCCCTTTAGAATCCTAATAACTAAAGGATGTTGTCCAACTGGGATACCATCTATTGAAGGAAGTATCGAAGAAAGTGCTGAGCGAGCAGTATTAAGACTACTATAACTAAGACCATTGTTGAATAAACTCAATAGAAACTCTATAACTTGGGCTGAAGAGGGATGGACTGTACTAATCTGTTCCCTATGACAGAAGTCAAGCCATTTTTTGTAGTAGGATTGGTACTGTTTAGATGTGCCTTTCCTCCACGACTTGAGGATAATCTCGGTAGCTTCTGCGGAAATGCCTTTTTTTGTAAGGGATTCCCCGATAGCTTGCATGCAATTAGTTTCAGTTTGCCCTCCATGGGATGTGGTTGACTGCAGGGCTTGCTTGGAAGATACAACGTCCCTTTTGACACTGGTAACAATCTGGGCGTGTCAACCAAAAGACTCATCAGCTTTGGGTACCAAGGTTGGGTGGGCCAGACTGGAACAATTATGATCCCTTTCCCTTCCTCTATTTAGATTTTCTTTAAACAACGAAGTATCAGGCTAAAAGGAAGGAAGGCATAAAAGTGTTTTTGAGACCAAGAGCAAGAGAAAGCATCCACAAATTGTGCCTCAGGCTCTGGCCTCCATGACACATAACGGGAAACTTTCCTGTTAATTCTAGATGCAAAAAGATCAATGGATGGCATGCCATAGGTCTCAACAATGCTGTGGAAAATATTTTCCTTGAGAGACCATTCTGTGTTATCATTGAATGTTCTAGATTCCCTATCCGCATCAACATTTTCTTTACCTGGTAATGAGATTGCTGTCACCCAGATATTTCTCTGGATACACCAGGTCCAAATTTCACGTGCAATCTTATTACATTCCAAAGAGTGAGTGCCACCCAAGGCATTTATGTAAGAGACAGCAGTGGTATTATCTACTGTATGTAGATGTTAATATGACAATTGGTCATTGAGGGGCAGAATGATTTCAAAGCAAAAAAAAAGCAGCAAGCGTTTCTAACTCATTGATGTGGCAGTTAGACTCAGTTACAGTCCATCAACCTCCTGCTTTATCTCCCTTGCACACTGCCCCCACCTTTCTTTTGAGGCATCAGAATACAGGGAGAGTAATGGATCCCCATGGGATATCCACTTAAACGAACTTTCAACATTTTTATCCACCATTTGAGGTCTATGACAGATGTATCTGACAATATCATTACTGACTTGTAGTCTCCCCTACCCTCTTTCAGAGCTTTGATTTTGTTTATTTCTAGACTGCGATAGAAAAGCTGTGCATATTCAACACCAGAGAACATAGAAACCATTAAACCTATCAGTTCTGAGACATCATGGATTGAAACATGAGTTTTTGTCAATACAGCTAAACATTTCTATTTCAGTTTTTGCAGCTTTCTCTGGTGTTGGTCTCACTGTTATTGTGAGTGAGTTTAAGATAAAGCCCAAAAATGTTAACTCATGGCTTGGTACGGGAATTGATTTTTCTTGATTTAGAAGAAAACCCACTTTGGTGAAGAGGTGGACAGTGTCCTGAACATTATTACTGCAGTCATCAAATGAGAGCCCTTGTAAGTATGAATCATCAATCATTTTTGCCTGACATGGTAACAAACACCAGGGGCACCTGCTTTGCGTTGTCATCTTTACGAACAAACGCGTTGATGGTTAGCAACTGCGTGAATGGATGGCGAACAAGCTTGGAAAATTTACTGCGATGATCATTCTTCACATGCATCTATAGCCGCAGTTCAAATATGAAATATTTCATATATGCTTCACACGATGTGGTGTTGTGTTCCTTAATAAACGACTTCGATTTGTAGCGAAACGATTTGTAGCGAAACGGCTTTGTAGCGAAACGACCGTAAACCCATTAGAACCCTTAAGGGTTTTGAGAATCTGCGGGACTGCGGATCGGAAGTCAATTCTCTCCATTCAGGGAAATAGAATTTCAATCGAGCTGCCGTTTGTCCTGGTTCTACAAGACACAATTTTTGACTTACCTCAGGCAAGTCCTCAGAAGCTTGGTTACTTGCTTTGACCCTTCGACTTGGGATACTTGTCTGAATTCGGTGTGGCAGGACCGCGACTTGCGGTCTGTCGCCAGCCTAAAAAATGCACTTTCCCGCCATTTATCTCATTAACTCGTTTCAAGATGGCGTCAGTGACGCGAGCAAGAGCTGTCATTCCCTTAACGATAGACGTTTGAACTTTTTGGAATTTCAAGTCTTGTGACCTGATGGTGGAACTGAGGTTGTCCCAGATCAGTTGGTTAACGCGCACTTTCGTCAAACCTTCACAGTTTTCCGGCTGTGGATATTTGTTTAGCTTGTCTTGCAGCCGTTCTTCTAACGTGCCGTCTCGCACGAGACGAGTCACAAATTTAGCGAGCTCTTCATGGATGGGAGGTCCTGTCTCCCTTGACTTAAGGTCATTTTGAACAGTTTTAAGGAAGTCTCCAACTGATTCCTCGACTTCATGTTGCTTTCCATTGCCATGTTCTTTGGCATCAGACAAAAGGTCATTGACTGAGGCATCAACATCCATCTGCTAGCTTGATGAAGACGATTTTCCCGCCTTCTCGCTGGTTTTGTCTTGTGAGGGGTTTGAGAAATTATTGTCGTTTAAGTCACTCTCGGTGACCTCCTCACACACATACCTCTCAAGAGTTTGTGTTAGGGCCGTGGTCAACGACTCGGCCATCCGAGAAAAGCCTTGTTCCATAGACTTTTGCAAAGCACTGATCTGAGCACTCGCCATGTCTTCATCGTTTTGACGGGAGTCAATTATGACCTTTTTACCGTGTTTGTCATTGCCGCGTCTCGAAGACTTGGAAAGTCTCTCTCCTGATGCCGGGTGCATCTCTACATGAATTTCTTTCGATGATTTAGTAGGCGAATCAGGCGGCATTGTGTGTAGCAAAAAAACAAGTTTTTGCAGGGCAGAAAAGACAATAGGGAGCTTTAAGGCCCGTTTACACAGGCGATTTTTGTCGCGCTTGAGTTGCAACTTCAAAATCGCAAGTGTAAACCAGGTGCGATTTTCAGAGCGATTTGTCGCCGCGATATCGCAGAGGTTTCGAACATGTTTGAAACTTGTTGCAACTTCAGCGCGACAAAAATTGCATCGAGTTGTCGCGACAAAAATCGCCTGTGTAAACAGGCCTTAAGATACAGACGTTTTCGGGGCGACGTCGACGTGAAGACCGATAAGGTTGGGGCGAGATTGACTGCGCATGTGGCCCCGCCGTCGCCCTCACGTCGGCGACGTGAGATCAGTGGGTTTGCCGAAAACGTGAGTTGATCTTGTTTGTTTTTATGAAATACTGCCAATTTTGTCATTTGTATTCAAGTGATTGCATTATTTACCAAGACGGCAACAACGCTCTGAGTTCACGCAGGCGCAATGCTATCTCATGTGATCCCTCTGTGGGTGACCAGGTGGAATCATCTTTTTTGGTTAAACATTTGGTAGATTTAAATTTTAAAAACCCTGGTGCAGTCTTGGAAGAAAGAAATGCGCTTGTCTCCGTCCTTTTTTGTTTGTTTGTTCGTTTGTTTTAACCTCCTATGCTTCTTTACTAGGGAGCCTGTCTAATCACAGGCTTGATTGAAGCAGACTCTTCCTTGTACAACTAGCTTAAACCTTTAGACATCTTTTTTTCAGGCCTAAAGGGAGACCTGAAATTACTATCGTGTCAGCAAGACCGATGGATTCCACAGGAATTATACCTCCTCCGTCAGTTACCAGTCCACCAGCACCCGAGATACCCAAAGTCTCACAAAAGCCAAGCCGAAAACCAAAGGGCCGTGAACCACCACCCAGACCCAAGAGCCGTCCAGTGAGTGAACTCACACTGGGAACAGATGAACAGGATGAGGGGTCAGTGGCTAGAGAAGGAGACGGAGTTAAAGGAGAGGTGGAAGAGAACAGTAGCCAGTCGAAGGTGCTGAAGGCACCAATTGTTCCACCAGTTGGGTCACCAGTGGTTCCGCCTCGAAAGATGCCAGAGGTCAATCCTAATCGTAAGCCTAGTGATACTTTTGGAGAGAATTCCAACCTGAGTCTGGACGATAAATCGGAATTATCTTGCAAAGAAGGGATGGTGAAAGACGATCATGCTGTGAAGGAAGCTGTCCCCGCAAAGTCAACAGTTGTCGGAGTAAAAGCTAAAGAAAGCATACAAAATGACTCAAAGCCATCTGGTGAGACTGAAGGGGTTAAAGAAACGAAGTTGGACAGCAATCCTGTTCCAGTTAAAGGTACCACTACAGCACCAAAGAAGATTAAACCCACAGTAATTATCGCTCCTAAACCTGCCAAGAAAAAGGAACCAGAAACAGAGGTGCGAAAAGGAAAGGATGAAGGACAGGAGGCCAGCAATGAAAAACCATCAGCTGTTACAGGAGGAAAGCCCCCTCCTCCCGCCAAGAAGCCCAAACCACCTGTCAAAGCAAAACCTTCGAGCGCGTTAGGAACGCCCAGTAAACCATCAACAGAGGAAAACAAGCCGAACACTACAGTAGTCCCTAAACCTAGGATGGGGCCGACTGTGATAGCTCCCAAGATGAACGATGCAGCGAAGCCTGAGGAGGAATCTTCCAAGAGGAAAGAAGAAAGTCAACCTCGTTTGAAACCAACAGCTGCTGCTGCACCTGTGGAGGCGAAACAACAAGTGCACGACGAAGAAAAGACAACCCCGGCTCCATCGGTGAAACCTAAGCGCGGACCCACTATCATAAGAGCGTCACCCCGGCCTGATGTACAGGACACTGGCGAGGAACCGAAACCACCCAAAAGGCCGCAGAGAGGACCAAGCATGAGGGCGCCTCCACGACGACCGGTTAGTGCTCCTGCTGAGGGAGATAAAGAACAAGAAAAGCAAGCAGTGGACGGTCAAGATGAACCAGCCGCTAGGGTACAAGAAAAGGTACCGAGGCCGCCGAGACCAGTGAGCATACCCGGAGTTAAAGAAAACGAAACGTTGAAAGATACAAAGAAACTAAAGGAAGCAGCATCTCCAATGGAGGAGTCGACCGCTATGACTAGAACAGGTTCAAGGAAAAGACCTCCTCCACCCAGACCTCCAACGGTGGAACCTGTCGGAGAAAAAGTGGATTCGACTCTTGGGACACAAAATAAGACTGAGGACGTGGATGAGAAACCCAAAGCAAGAACCAGACCCCCTCCTCGCAGGCCTACAGCGGTGGATAATGCAAGTGATAAAGAGGCATCGGCGCCAGAGATACTCGATAAGACCGCAACGCAAGACGATGATGGAAAATCAGAAAAGAAAAACAGACCTCCCAGGCCGGCCTCTAAGGTTTTAGAGGATAAACCTTCCAAACACTTACACGGAGAAACAGAAAAAGTAGAAAGAGAAACTCAAGAGAAACCGAAGCCGGTCAGACCTGCTCCAGTAGCTCCCAACGAACCAAGTGTCACGAACAAAAATATACACGAAGCTGAGACGCGAACAGTGGCAGAGTCAACACGTGACGATCACGTGCAAGAAACAACGACTCATGCACCTTACTTAAGACGGGAAGTAGGTTTAAATTCAATTTTAGCTCCTTCCACTGCTGAAATTGACGAAGAGGAAAAGAGTCATAAGGCGTCATCGAAGGCCAAACCAAAACCAGCCAGACCTCCGTCTTTTACATCCGCGACAAAGAAGAAACCGCATAGACCCTCAGCGCCTGTCGCAAAGTAAGTGACATTTATGCTGTTTATTTTATTTTCAGTCAGTGGCCGTTTTGTTAGCATGCGAGGCCGGGTTCAAAACCTCGGCTGGGTCGTTAACGCAGGAGTAAACGTTAACTGAAGCATTATTTTTTCTTGTTTGAAATGTTTTTCACCTCTAACGTTTGGTGTAGTTTGAGATTACTACAGCTCAAAACGGAAGGGCAAACAATATAAACAGATTACCTAAGCAATAAGCTACAAAACTGAAATCAAATTCTCGCTAACCCTGGGTTAGCTTAGTTGGACTTTGAACAAACCGGCCCAGATCAAGCTAACCCAGGATAAGTGAGAATTTTGATTTCAGTGAGGTTTTTCGTTTATGTCGTTTGTCCTTCATGTCTATAGAGTAATCTCAAACTGCACAAAACATCAGCAGCCAAAAACATTATCATTCAAGAAAAATGATAAATTTTGGTTACCTTTCCATCCTGGAGTATCGTTAACCGGCTTTCGAACAACCTGGCCCGGTTCGTTAGTTAAAAGTGGTCATGTGTTGTCGACTACAAAAATCACTCTTCACTCTATAACCGCAGTACAAATATGAATTATTTCATATATACTTCAAATCTCTAAATAACCTAACAGGGCCGGGTTGTTCAAAGCCCGATTAAGCTAACCCAGGGTTACCTAGAATTTCTAACTTTTTGGTGAGATGTTCTGTTTATATTGTTTGCCCTTCGGTTTTGAGCTGTTGTAATCTCAAACTGCACCATTCGTTAAAGGCGAAAAACATTTTTAAACGAGAAAAAATAATGCTTCGGTTAACGTTTAATCCTGGGTTAACGTTTACCGGCTTTTGAACAACCCGGCGCAGGGGCCCGTTTCTCGAAAGATCCGGTAACTTAACGGGGCCGAAATCATATTTTGAAAGTCTCACTGAAGAAAAGTAAGGTGTATTTTGACCTCTAATGAAGTCCATTTTGTTTCTTTAGCTGATAACTTTACTGTACAATTTTCAAACCTTTTGGTACTCCCATATGGAATGGAAAACAAAACTGCTTAACGGGCCCGGTAATTAACGGGAGCTTAGAGAAACGGGCCCCTGGACTTCTTTTTATGCAAGATAATTTCTGGTTGGACATGTAGCTCTCATTGTGAAAAAGTCCAGCGGCCGTAAATCATTTGATAGTTGGTAAGAAGTGTGCACGCATGCGTGACACCATAGCTTGTTGTTTATCACGGTCGCCACAGGTCAAGAAATGTGAAAGAAAAAATCCTTCAAGGCCCGGGAAACGTCGGGGAATTTCAATTGAGTCAGAGAAAAATTAAAATTGACATTTAGAAGAAAAGTGAGGGAAAATTTAAATATTTGAACCCGGCTGATTTAGTACTATTGAAGGCTGGAAGAAACACTTGGGATCACTGTGGTCTCACTGATGTCTCACATAAATAAAGAAGCAAAATTTGTTGAAAATATATCAGGAGGGATGCAATTGGAGATCTGACATTTTTTATTTATTTGGTCAGGGAATTTTTAGTTTTATAAGGAAAATGTCAGGGAATTAAGAAAAGTGATGTCTGTGGCAAAATTGTACGCGCTAGTGAGATGTCTTTTTTTGCAGGGCTCCCAAAGAGCCAGTGAAAACGACCGCTCCAATGCAAGTGTCATCCGTCTGTCAGACGTACATTGAACCCTCTGCTATTGCTCTGTATGATTACGAGCCTACTGCAATAGAGGACCTGCCTTTTAATGTAAGCCGGGAGACACTTCACATGTATTTTTAACTTTTCATACTTTGTATTCGGGAGAGGTGTTGTGGGTTTGAGAAAGGAACAGATCTTCGACTTTAAGCGTCAGTAATTTTCAACATAACTTTCAGCTTCAGCTATCATAATTGACAATTAGACCCGTAGCCCGAAATCAATAGCCCGTGAGGCGACGATTTTACTTTTCCGTTTACTCCTTAGTTTTTGTTTCGATTGAGAAGATATATCAAACACTCAAGACAGTGTTTCATCGGCTATCCAAACACCTCGAATTTCGTCAAAAATACTCTGTTGCGCGTCGTATTTTCAACTCTTATCCCGATGAAGCACTGCCTCTTGTGTTTGATATAGTACTTCAGAATCCGCCAGAAATTAAAAGCAATTGGTAACTTGCGTGCCCAAACAGGTAAAGCACGCTTGGCTTCAATCGATCCATTTTAATAAATTAATCACCTGACAGGTAGATGGTTAGGGGGTTGCTTTTTTAAAGAAGCTTCGTCACGGTTAAACGGTTTGAAAAATTTTCTTTGCCTTAATTGTTCAATTTCGTTGTTTGTAATCCGTGTCAATCTTCTCCATCCTTAACCAACCTTCTTCCCTTATGGTTTATTATTATCTGTTTGGTGTTTTTCTATCTTTGTAAAGTATTATTTCCTTGTTTCCTTCAATTTCAAGGTAATTTTGTCGATGCTCAAAGTAACTCAAAATACCTTGACGGAGCCCCTTTAAGGGATCGAGAAGTCAGGATCCGATCAAAGCGCCTTAAATACACAGTATTTATCCACAACTATATTTGTATCATCTTGTGATAAACATTGCAATCTGAAATTAAGTCGCATCTAATTGGCTAAACAGGTTCTTATATTTTGGGGTTTTAAGATAACAAATTTCAGCCAGCAGGTTCTTAAACCACCAGGTTCAGTTCTTACAGGCAGGTGTTTACTGTAATATGTGTTCAGAAGTCTTCAATGTACTCATATTATCTTAACTGTAGTAATTTGCCGTTTTTGTCCGCAAACAGGCTGGAGATGAAATAGTACTTTTGAAGAGGATAGACGATGAATGGTACATCGGTCGCCTTGGAGACCAGGAGGGAATGTTCCCGGTCAAATTTGTCGAAATCATCGAGGATCTACCGAAAGAAAAAGAGCCTGAAACCAAGGTATCGTTAGAAATTAAATGTACGTTTAAAAGTGTTTATTTATGGTTGAGTTACTTTCAATTAATCAAAGGTAGCTTCCTCCTACTCTCTACTCAGGTCCCTTGCTCTCCTTTAACCCACTAGAAAATAACTGTGCTTTCGGTTCAAGAAATACCAGAGCCCGAACCTATTATATAAGTGGGCAGTCTGGAAAATCAGGTGAAAAACTATGATAGGTTTTCGCGCGCTTGGCGTGAGGTGAATGTGCGTGTTTTGCTCTTATTTTATCCTAGAGTACAGTCAACCAAAACGTTGGCTAGCGGAGGTTGTCAATAACCAATGCTCTAGTCATTATTTGGGTTAATTTCCGTGCCAAGTTAGTCGTTCGCAGCGTTTTCACCACTCCATTTAGACATCTTATCTTTATAATGATTGGTTGACTTTCTGCAGCCTGTGGAGAAGCCTGAAAGCTCTCCATTTGATGTGATGTCTTTGTACGACTTCCATGGAAACGAAGAAGATGGCGAGCTTGTCTTCGCTGCAGGAGAGACTATTCACGTGATCGAAAAGATCAATGACGATTGGCTAATAGGTGAATACCTCGGAAAGACTGGGACTTTTCCGTGTGGTTTCGTTGACATTAGCGCAGAACTCATTGGTAAATTACCTCAAAGTGAACCAAGTAAGACAGTTTCCAAAAGCAGCGAAGGAGACTCGAACGAACTGGAGCTTGACTTGCACTGTAAAGCGCTCTTCGACTTCTTTAGTGATGTCTCTGGTGATCTTAGTTTTCACGCGGGAGATATCATCAAAATCAGAAAGAAAATAAGCCAAGAGTGGTTTGAAGGCGAAATTAATGGACAAGTGGGAATGTTCCCAGCGGCTTATGTGGAAATGGTCAAAGAAATGACACAGAAAAAGAGTCAGCCAGGTAAATGACGAATTTGTTTTCTTCGTACAACTAGGTAACCGTAGCCTGCGAATGAAGACGTATTTGCGGCTGTCGCTTGTATCCTCCGAAACGTCTGCGTTCGTAGGCTAGGTAACGCTTCAATAGACCAGTCTCGTATTCTCGGTAATGGTCTGGAACTAGCGTGCAATGGAGGCTTATGTGGTGCGGGTTCTAGTCCAATCGACTATTCGATAAGAACACTGTAAATATCTCAGGAGATTAAAGCTACCCCGAATTTTCTAGATATTCCCTCACGCGTCTTCCTCAAATTAGGTGTTTGTTTTTCTCAGGTCTGGCTGGTTCAAAAACTGGCATGTTTGCCTAACATTTCTAAGAATTATGAACGATTCTTATTCACCAATTGTAGAAAAGTCCTATACGGTTAGGTGTATTGCTTGAACCGTATCCGCTCGACACTTGGTCCAACGCGATGACCATATTCGGAATATCTTGGGTTTAGATTCTCTTCACAGCCGCTAGATGGTGTACGATTGAACTCCTCCACGTCTTGAAAATAGCCAAGACCTCGGCCAACTGGTCCGCGGCCTCCAACCAGTTTACAAGTAAACAAGTTTTCATGTCTATTTACAATACTTGTTTCTTCATTTATAGTGTCAGCAGTGCGTAATACTATGACACTTGAATGAAGTGATTTTTATTGGACGTTGCCTTTCACAGCCAGTCGCTTGACATGCTGAATCTGTGATGAATGTGTGATTCCTTATTCTTTTTACTACATGGTAATGACAATAGAACTCCTACCCTAGTAAGTAACTATGGTGACCGAATTATTGCTCTTTGTCCTTCTTTTCCCCAGACGACTCAGAACATCGCGAGGTCGAGTATGGTACAGCACTGTACGACTTCACTGGCACAGCAGCTGACGAATTGTCATTCAGGAGAGGCGACAAAATAGAAATCACAGAAAGAGTTAGCGAAGACTGGCTAAGAGGAAAACATAGTGGACGGGAGGGAATGTTACCTCGGGTTTTTGTACAGTTTTTAACAGTGGAACCAGGTAGGAGTTCGTTTATCAGAAATCAGTCATCTATGAGCGGAATAATGGGGTGTTTCCTCGTGCTATCTGACTCGCGCATTATTTTATTTTAGAAAAACAGTCCTAAGAAAATACGCGCACTTATTGGTTAAAAATCGTGTATCTATAACTCGATGGAGACAGAACTAGCACAAGATGTTGACGTAATGTTGGCGCGAACAGAAAGAATTTACATTTTGATGATCAAAGTAAACAAGTTGCCTGCGGCTCGTGTTCCCACAGCATTTCTTGTTACCTCAAATGTCCACTCGTGTTTCTATTTAACAATAAGATTATGAGCTGGAGATTTCTATGAGGTGATAGTTGATCAGGCCGAATCAATTATCGCCTCATAGAAATTGGGTGCGAATAATCTAATTTTTTTAGTAGAATTATAACTGAAATAAACGCAAATAACGGTTTCCATTGTTTTTCCCACGCATTATTGAACTTTACCCTGAAACAAAGTTGCACGTATCGAACTGTCCTTGGCAAATTTGCAGTTGTTTACGCGCGTAACCGCCTTTTCAATATTTTAAAGTTTTTAAAGTCCAGAAACCGTAAATGTGCTTCTTTTAGTCTTCTCAGTAGTTTAATTACCCATTTACATCTAAAATTTCTTCCAAAACTTCGTAAAAACTATAAAAACATCGCATTTCGTGGACGACCGGCAGCCACTGTACTCTAATGGCTGATAGTATACGAGTAGCTCAGCCAATCAGATTGCAGCATTTGCATTAGTTTACTAATAGAATTCTATTAAAATTCGATAGAAGCACAGTACATGTTTTCTATTTCTTAATTACCGAACGCAAAGCGACCCGGTGGGAGAAAATCTCGTTTAAAATGTGCGGGGCTGCTTGTCGGAAATTTGGAAAAAAAACCTTGGAGGTACGAAGATCCTGTTTTGTGGGCGTGGCCTGAATTATTTCACTCTTTAAAAGTGTGAAGTGAAGCCTTGGAGCCAAGGCTGGCTCATAGCTGCTGGAGCTTATCTCGGTTTCTGTAGCATGAAGCGGCTAGAAGTATTTCTACTTCCCCTGGACGGGTTGCTAGTCCATCGCAGGTCACTCCCCCGCAATTTTCTGTTGTCACGAAGCTCTCTAGAACCTCTAATTTCATTGGATCTTGTTGGCACGAAGCTCTATTGTTTTACGGCTAGGGTCCATTGTTACCATTGTTTGGATATAATTTTCTCAACCAATCCTGTGAGACGTTCCGAAAAGCTTCGTGGCGGCCCGCAATTTTTGTTAGGTTTCCCCAACAATTCGCCGGTACCCTTGTACACACCTGGGTGGAGAGAGGCACTGTGAGAGTAAAGTGTCTTGCCCAAGAACACAACAAAATGTCCCCGACCGGGGCTCAAACCCAGGCGGCTCGGTCCAGAGATGAGCGCACTAACCATGAGGCCACGCTGCACTTCACTTCACGGCTAATGACCTAAAGCTGAACACTCAAAGAGTTACCAAGCCCGCCTTTTTAACCCTAAAAGGTAGTTAACAGGGCTCGAAATTAATAAAATGTCTGGTCGCAATTTGCGACTAGTTACGAAAATTTGGTCGCAACTTTGAAAATTTTAGTCGCAAAATTAATTGAGGTCATTTAATTAATAAATAAGTGATTAAAAATAGACTTTGAAACGTGTAGCGCTTTAATTTCCATTGTTTCTACAGCTTTCATGTCATTTAGAGATTTAATAGTACAGAACATTTTGCGTCTTAGACAACACTACTAGTCCATCTAAACGATCAAGTTGAACCTGTGTCCCTTTCTGAAGATTAAGGCACACAAGTGCCTGTTATTTTAGTCAAAGCGATAGATTTACAAATCATGAACAGATATTACTGCTGGAAACTGCAGTTCTTATATGTAAATGCATCCAATCTCTGCAAAATAACCTAACACATGTACTGGACAGAAATATTAGCAGTTCTACCTTTCGAAGGTTTTCCACCGATGACAAAACAAGTAATGAATTCTTTTTTTTATATACAAACTTTACACCTTAAGTTTCAGGGGTGTTGCTACAGTGGTTATTTAAAGAACCCTGAATGACTGAACCATTCAATACAAATGTGTGCCACGACTCGCGCACAACGGCAATCCGCCATCAAAACGGCAAAGCGAAACGTAATATGAGCCTGCGATTTACATTTGTAAAGAAACCGCTGAAAATGGCGGGCTATCAAAGGAAAATCATTGCGTGCACGTATTCCAGGTAAATTACGATAAACCTTCAGATTGTAACAAAATTGTAAGTCGCAAGTTCATTGAATCTTTTCATTTCTAAAGTTATTTAAGCAAAAACTCAACTGCTAGCGCTTTTATTTCGTATCAGACAAGGCAAAACCTAGTCGCAAATTTGCGACTACTCTATTTTTTCTAGTCGCAAAAAGAAAAATTAAGTCGCAAATGCGACCGTATCGGTCGCAATTTCGAGCCCTGTAGTACTATCAACCCCGTAGTTTTTATATGGGAGTTCTCCCACTTCCTCGCCCCTCCCCCCTCCCCCATCCCGGGGGAAGCGACTGACACAAACTAGAACGAACGACGGTTAAAAAAAAACTCGACAGAATAATTATTGTCCAAGGCTTCAGTAAAAACACACGGAGCTTAGTTATTCTTAGCGGTTCACACATGAACAATAGATACCTAGAGTGCACAGTACAACCTCGCGCTATTGATATACCATGGAAGAATGACACGCATTCTGGTATTACAACTGACGATCATTCCTTTTTTAGAGACGTCAGTGATGGGTATATCCATTTGCAAGACCCCCCGTTCTGATATTTTTTCCTCCTTCATTACGTTTTAAGATTAAGTGTCGTACAACAGGGAATTATTTTAAATGATTGTTGTTTCTATTCTTCCCAGAATCTACGATAAAAAATGACAATCTAACACCGAAGGCCAAGGCTTTGTTTGACTTTGATGGAGAATACGAAGACGAGCTGTCTGTCAGGGTAAGTGTATACTGCTCAGTGTGGTTTTCGGGATTGGTAGGTGAGATAGCCCAGTGATCAGAGTGCTGGGTTGCGGATCGCGTGGTCTGAGTGCGAGCCCTGGCTGGATTGATTGCGTTGTATTCTTGGACGAAACACTTTACTCTCACAGTACCCCTCTTTGCCTTACCCAGAAGTATAAACAGGTACTGGCAAATAATAAGCCGTGGAAAACCCTGCGATGAACCAGCATCCCATGTCGTCAACTCAAGCTTTTTTTTAGGCAGGGTGGCCCCATTAGCCACTGGCTGGTATTAACATCGAATTTATTAACCGATCACCATCAACTAGACATCTTACTAGATATTGAGGAACTGTTTGCGACGATACAGATACTCTCTTAGGTTGCTTTTCTTTCGGAAACCGAAGGTAAGCGCCGACCTGATGGGCCATTAGGGTTGACTTGTTATTGCAGACTTCACACCTAATTTAAAATTGCTTTTTAAATTTTTTCCAGGCTGGTGACGTCATTGTCTTGCTTGAGCGTGTCAACGATAAGTGGTTTCAAGGAGAACTAAACAATAAAGTCGGCCGATTTCCGGCAGAATTTGTCGAAATTCTGACACCGTTATCTTGATCTGGCTTTGACATCAAGAGAAAGAAGTAGCTAACAGTTTCTAAGGCAACCTGCGTGGCTCATTGACGCGATGCGACAAAGTTAACGGGAATCTCTCCTTCTCGTTGAGGCAAAGGAGAGAGAGCCTGGGAACGAGGTTGGACGGGATCCCTTCATGACTTCATGGTGTCTTTTTTTAATCTCCTAATTTGCCATCGCGTAGGTGAAATGGTAGCTTTGCAGACTATTTTCAAACAAATTATTGTCCTAAGTCGGCTGGCAAGTAAGGAAAAAAATACAAAAAATACGGGTTTTTGTCCTCATAGGTTAGCAAGCAAAGTCTAGATGAGAGGGGTATTTTTGGTTAAAACTTGTCATGACCGTGACATCTTTCACAAACTAGACCCTTGGCATTTTACCCTCCACTTTTCAGATAGGCAAGCACGTGGAAAATTCCAATCATTTGATTGCATGAAAATCTACATGTATTAAAATGTAACGACCCAACTCTCGGACACTCCAGATTGCACAGGATCGAAGAGTTCAGCTAAGCGAGTTTGAATAACGTTGAAGTGTTAAATTATGGAGTTTTACTTTGATGGAAAAGACTGCTGATTTTAATATTATTATGGAGTTCGGTATGAGTGCTCGTGCTGTTCTTTACCACTAAGAATTATTTTTACCCGTTATTTTGAATAGCGCGAATCAGCCCTAGCGTGACTTTGGCTACTGTAGTCTCCTTCGCAGCCGTTCTTGGGTGTGTCACGCAACGTTCCCCCAAAGAAGCGTTGCGCGACATTAAAAAAAAACGGCTGCGAATGAAACTAGGCTTTGGCTTACAGGATTATCGATCTCTGTTTTGCACTCGGTTTGTATTAAAATGAGCAGTAGCGATGTTAAAACAGGACGTTTCAGCGGCGACATATCATTATCAAATGGAATTAAAAACTGTATAACCACGGCAACAAACCGATGAGAGGGCACACTGATCCCAACGGCGGATGTGACCAAAGTGAAATAAAACGGACTAAAGGACTAAATTATTTTAAACAAAATTGCCCTATATTTCGGTTTGCAATACAAACCTTCCTCAGGGGCTGACACATCTGACACTTATTTACTCATAGCCTACCAATCATTGTCACGTATCTTTATTCAAATTTTTATTTGTAACGGTTTTCTTTTCACATATTTTTTTTTCTACTCAGCCCCTGAGGAAGGTTTGTATTGCAAACCGAAATATAAGGCAATTTTGTTTAAGGTAATTTAGTCCTTTAGTCCGTTTTTATTTCATTTTGGTCACATCCGCCGTTGGGATCTGTGTGCCGTCTATATTTTGCATTATCAAATGCAAATTAGTATAATTATAATTTACCTTAAGTTCTTTTTTAAGGAAATGAATTTTAAAATTAAGAAATGAAGTAATGTAACAACATTGTGTACGAAGTGACACTAAACAATTTGTGATGTGTAATATTTCAGGCCTTAATAGAAGAAGTAATGAAATAATACAACTGCGTCTTTGGTATCACTTGCGGAAAAGGTGCTTGTAATTATTGCAAAGGTGAAAATGGAAGTCTTCATTCAATTCAGTATGTTTTGTAATTACTTGTCTATTGTTTAACAATTAGACTACGAGACCGAGTTTTTTTGTGAGCGAATAGTCAGCGAAGATCAAGAGCGGCCGAGTTGACAATCTAATCTGCTGCTCATAGAAAACTAGGGCGAGCATTCTAGTTAACACTCTTAGGCCAAGTTCAGACGCCGTACTTCACATGAGCTGAATGGAATGCAAATGAGAAAAGTACGGCCTCTGAACTTGACCCAAAGGTTTACAGCGCAAAAACTGCAATTTGGTGTATTTCAAGCCTAAAATTAGACTAATTTCCAACTAAACAGCGCGCGCGATCGTTGTCTGTCAACTATAGGCGGTGTAGTCTAGATCAATCAGATTTCGTGGATTCTCAATGGAGCACAGCTGAGCAGCTACTGATAACGTTGACAGGAAAGCAAACGAACAAAAAACATTGACCGGCTCCGGACTGGGTTTGAGAAAACAACATAAACACGTGACTGCACACTCTCCCCAGTTCTCTGCTCTTTCTTTGGTCTCTCCCTTAACCGTTTGCCTTTGAGCTTCTGTACTGGAGAAAGGCTTTTGACTGTATTACTGAAGCTCGTCTAAACTAAAAGCCACGCCCCATTTTCTATCCGTCTATTACTAGAAACGAGATCTTCAGCTTGTATTGTATATAATTTGATAAAAGTAGCGATCGAACGTTGCGACTGATAAAGATGAAATGATTTATCTAAAATACGCTTTACAACTTAATGAGAAAGAAAGATTGGTCAAAAAAGTTATGAATGAGAGAAAAAGATGATATCTTAAAACTGCAGAGTCTATCGGTAACTTTCATAAAGCAAGTCAGGGTTACAGGGTTTGTACAGGTCATGGAAAACCTGGAAAGTCAGGGAAGTAAGAATTTTATTTCCAGGCCTGGAAAGTCATAAAATTAGTCATGGAAAATTAAAGTTTTGTTTGATAGATTATTTACTGCAGATGGCAACGCAAGGACAGTGTCAAATAGAGAGGAGTAATTAAGCAGCATAAAGGGCACGCATTTTAGTGAACGCCAGAGTTTGTGTGTTAAGGTCAAAAATGCTCTAAAACAAGTAAGGGTTTTGAATTTTTGAAATTGACAGCTAAATTTAAGGTCTTGGAAAACTTGAAAAGGTCATAGAAAAAGTCATGGAAAATCATGGAATTTGAAGAGCTCAAAAGAGTACGAACCCTGGGTTGGACTAAGATAAAGTTTCCTGTTTTTGTTGAGTTGTCATCATTTGCTCCTGATCACAAATTACTAGCTATAGGGGTTGTTTTCTACACCCATGCGAACACACCATATAGATACAGTATAGTGGATATATATTACAGGTATACCGTAACAAGACCAACATCTTGCAATAACGGAGTGTTTCCAGCTGTTATGTCAATGATGTTTCGTACCGTTTACCCGGTTGTGGAAACTGAGATCTTTGTTACCATCCACCCCGCAAAACCCCCCCCCCCCCCCCCCCCATATGACATGAACACATCGAAATCTCAAGGCAATTAAGGCATGGCCCTTTCCTTATTGCACCCAAAAATTAGGGGGGGGGGATGGTCTATCTTCTATGGCTTTAACCACATTGACCTAAAACTCTTTCAAACTAATAGGCTAGTAAATCTTGTCATATTTAGCTGGACGATATCTGCAAATTAGGCCACGTGACTTGTCGGGGCTATATTTAGCTCAAATTTCTTTTTAGCAAAATGACACCACTTTTTATAGCATCTAGGAAGCTGGCATAAGCTTTAAAATGTTAAGACTAGTAGGTACTTTATATCTATTCCCGGACTTGTTGAGATTTTTTAAAATAAAAGCACAAATTAAGAATCTACTTTTATTGGGGGACTGGGTACTAGTACAAAATGCCGTTTATTTTCAAACTTAATGAAGAATTTTAAAAAGTCCGGGCACAAATATTTTGCTGCTAACTTTTTGAGCTATTTGGATGCATTCAGGGTAAATGACTCTTGATGTAAAGTGGTGCCATTTTCGCTCAAAGAAGTATCATTAGGCTAAATATGACAAGATTTGCAAGACTATTAGTCTGAAAAAGTTTAAGATTAATGTGGTTAATGCCTTTGAAGATAGACCACCCCTCTAAAGGGGGTGCAATAATGAAAGAGCCATGCCTTAATTGTCTTGAGATTTTTATAATTGATTGGAGTGAGGCGAGCCCGGCAACCGGGCCCGCAACCGGGCGTATTAAAGAGGGCTAGGCCGCAGAAACAGGGCTGAATAACGTCTGCGCATGTGTAAGCTGTCACGGCGCGAGCGATTGCGCGCGGCCTAAGTACCACAACAACCATTAAGAAAATGGGAAGCGAATTCCCACATCCACTCTGTGACCCCCTTCCGCAGTTTGATTTTATAATTGTCAGCGGTCACCGCAACTTATTAATATAAACTTCGGTGAAACTTCATAGGGTCCTTCATCAAAGAGCGAGGCCTGCCGTTAACCATCGGTACTTCCTTGTACAATAAACAACCACCATGGATAATGAAAAATAAACATCACTGAGTAGAGTCTATACTGTAGTGGGTAACATTTTGTGACTGATTTTACGCGCTGGAACATCCATAAAGTGCTTAAGATAAACAAGTATCCTCTGAATAGCATAAATTTTGCCTGAGGTTCCTGCTGTGTTTCGCTGAAAAATGATGACTTTTTATATTTTTAGATACAAGTGGTTTTTTTGTATAGTATTTAAATTTGACCTAATTATATTGTAATTATGAAGAAACTTCACTTGCTTTCCAAATTATTTTATTTTAATGTGATTGTATTAGTTCTGACTGTATTAATTAGCTGTAGTTTAGCAGGTCCACATCAGGACTTCGGTCTTGCCAATCCGCTTTTAACCTGCATTGTTAAATAAAGATGTATGTATGTAAAGATGTATGTATGTAAGTCTAAACTGTCTAACATTTAGTGGTGGAATTTTTCTAGTCCTCCCATCCCGTCCCACTACCTTAATTTAAACAAATACACTCGGCCTTATACTCAAGAAAATTCGTTCCAGTTTAACGGAGAAAACTATGTTCAAATTCACGGACAGGCCAAAGGAACGAAAAGGGAATGACGGTTAAAATTTTTTACCTTTGTCGGTTGTCGGTAAATCTCAGTTATTTTTTTGTCGCTAGTCGGTAATTTTTTCCTCGTTTTGTCGGTGGTCAGTTATATTTTCAACATATCCTCGACTCTGAAATTAGCGATTATCGATAATTCCTAATTTCCTCTGAATTATCGATTATCGTTAATTTAGAACACTGTTTCCCAGGACTTTTCAGAAAAGAAAAGGAAAAAGAAAATTGTATCGTAAATACTTTTGTTCTTGGGCCATCGTAATTTGATCAAAAATAAGACACAAACAGCAGTGATACTTTTGAAAATGTATGTAGAGTACATACGAAACGTCAAGTCATAAAATGTACAAATTCAACATGTTTATCACTGCTGTTTGTGTCTTATTTTTGATCAAAAAGAAAATTGTCTGACTTGGACGGGATTTGAACCCGGAACTACCCGGCGCTAGCAGTAACGGCTACTCACCACTAGACCACTGATGAACAAGATGACGGGAAGGTGTATAACCTAATATTTAGTAGAGTCTTGCATAGAATATCACGGTGCTACAGTGATTAGGCGCAGATTTTAAATGGTTAGCTTTTTTATTTAGGTTTGGTGATCGACCGTTTCCATTGACTTCCTAAAATTTTTTTTAGCGAGTAATTAGATATGCTTACTGCTGGGTGTAGAATAAGCGCATGAATTATATTGTTTAAAAATCGAGCTTTATTCATCTAGCGACATGGTGGTCTAATGGTTAGAAAGCGAACAATCCCAGGTTCGAGTCCCGCGTCCAGACACTTGGGTTTACTTTTAAACAAAATATGTGCATTTCCCAGAATTCCTATCACATTGTGAGTGATCTAAATTAACGATAATCGATAATTCAGAGGAAAATAGGAATTATCGATAATAGGTAATTTCAGAGGTGAGGATGGGTTTATATTTTTCGCAGGCAAGTTCTTGTAGTCCGCGTTCAAGGAGAGTCGGACTGGGAGTTATTATTCTTACGTCATTGATCACGGTCTGTCAGTGGGGTGACCGCTGACATTATAAAATCATACTGCGGAAGGGGCAACCTCGTTCCCAGGGTTTCTCTTCTCTGCCTCCTAATGTCGTTACGACTTTAGGAGGCAGAGAAGAGAAACCCTGGGAACGAGGTTGCGGAAGGGGGTCACAATTCGCTTCCCTAAGAAAATGGCGGCGTTTAAAAAAATTCTCGTATAGACCCCGGTGTTTTGTAAAAAAGAAGCGTTTAACTGAAAACGGGAGCTTGACGTTTTCAGAAGATGCCCGTCGAAAATAGGTCTTTCCACACCGTTTTGTACAAAAGTGTTTAAAGTATGTACAAAAGGTGAAAAAAGTGCGGGAACACGATAGTTTTTTGCGCGAGCTTTATCGATCGTCCATCGGAGAGATGAGTTACGTGGGGTCGATATGAGTTACGTTTACCTTCTTGTTGCTGGGATGTTATAGAAAGCCCACGGACCGGATTTGTCTTTTAAAGAGAACGAGAACTGGGTTTGTAAACGGAGATTTAAATTGTTGTGCCTGTACTCGACACTGGATGAGAGCAAGCCGTGAAGCAAACGAGTATTGTTCCTCTCCATTTCTTGAACACTCCACGCAGCTGTCTAAAAGAAGCATCCCGAAGAGATTTTACTATCTATTTGATAGGTTAGGGGCTGACACCCCAAATTATCGGTCAGGGATACGTGTGGTGTAATAAATGCGCTACAATAGCAGACAATGCCTTATCAAAGGAGTCTGATTACATTCCTCCAAAGGTCAGTGTACAAATGTTTATTCTCTCCCTCATTTAATTTTTATCCAAAAAAATTAAGTCTTACTATATACTAAGGGGATATGAAAATTATTACATAAAATGTAATTAATAAATAAATTAATTCATTAAAAATTAAAAAAAATACATTTTATTTATTTATTTGGTGTTACATAAAACAAAACCTTTGTACTGCGTGTTTTTATTTTAATATACCTTTTTTGTTATTATGCTATTTTTATAATTCTATATTTTAAAATGTAAAGTGCTTATGAATATTTCATACAATTAGTGCTATACAAAATTTAATTATTAATATTTTTTTACCTCATGACTCCAAGGGTCAGTACAAAAATATTTTTAGACCCAGTCAATAATATTGTTTGGCTATGATACTTCTCTTATTTCAGACACAGACTGAGAGCACTACCTCCACCTCAACCACAACACATACACCCAACAATAAACAGGTATACTAATAAAAAAGCACTATTTTACTCATATCAAACAGTGCAACAATCATGAAAAAAAGTCCAGGAATAATTGTCTTCGTGTGTATCTTCCTAGGACACTTCTTCAAAGAATTCCAATCAACTTGAGACAGTCCTGGAAAACAAGGAAAGTACACGTTCATCTTCAGGTACAATACCAAGCACAATTTTTGTATAAAATTGAGGCATTTTGCTTTACAAAATGGCCAGGCTCATACTTAACTGTAATGGAAAACAGTGAGTGACTTAACCTAAAGCAAGGCACAGAAAAATAAAAATTCTGTAAATTCTATTCTCAAACATATTTTTTCGCAGTCTGAATGTATGTTCCCTCCTAACTTCCAACAATTTTGTAGCTAGAGCTCAAATTAAAAAGCACAATTTGGAAATATTTGAGGTGGGAGATAGATATTTAAGCATATTTTGTAAACAAAATAACTATTACCTTTGTTTGTTTTGCAGACATCAAATTTGACCAGCTGGTCACTCAGTGCCAGACTGCTTTGTTCAGATACTATGACCGCAAACTTGAAGCACCACTGTATGATCCAGTTATGATGAGGGAATTTTGCGAGGAGAATGCCCCTGGGCTGTTTGATCTTCTTTTAAGATCCATCCAGATGACAGCAGAATATCACCAGACAGGGAAGCCCTACAAAGGCAGAGAACAGTGTCCCTGATTCACATTCTTTCATATTTTAGGTTTGAAGTTGGAAATTTTTGTTATTTATGGAATTGAAGAAAACCCGTGAAGTACAAAGTACATGCATTTATAAACATATGCTATAAATTAAATAGATGAAATGAATTTGTTTGAACAGGTCACAGAAGCCATACCAGCTCCAAAAGGACAGTGGTTTATACTCGTCACTTTTGAATACTGAACTATCCTTACAGGGATTGTCTCCTGGACCAGTCCTTGGCTTTTGAGTCAACCCTAGAACAATACAAAACCTGAAGAAAGGTGTGGCTAAAACACACTCTGAGCGATGCTCTAAACAGTTACAAGAAGTTCTTAATGTAAGAGAACAATATCGACAAAACAAAAAACAAATAGTTTTACCATAATTCCCTTAAACATATCAATAAATATTAATAATTATTATTACTAATGCAAGTAGATTTATACAGTGACTGTAGATGTGTAGTTAAATACAAGACACCATTTAAAATCAGTAACAAAACTGTGAATTCATGGATTTTTCACCTTGACTGCTTGATGATGATCAACTTTCTTGATGATTACCACAACATCCACACAAAAAAAGTTCCAACTGGCCTGCAGAAGACCAAGGTGGCACACATGGCCTCTTCAATGGTAGACATACATCCACACATTCCTGCAATAAAGAAAACCAATGTCAGTACACATCGAGAAGTCAAAGTAAAAGATCAAAGAGGAAGAAAAGTTGTGCCTTGGGGGAGAAGACAGCTCTACAGTAATATCAACAGTATCCCTCATAACTTAGGGACAGTAACATGTGTTACATTTAGTTAAAGAGAAAACAAATAAGATGAAAACTGACCATCTGGAGTTATACAAAAATAACAACTGTGGGAAGACTTTCTAAAGGAATGTGACTGGTATCAGACGTAGTGACATATTTGGTCATAAACGTTCGTTTGGTCGATCACGTTCGTTTTTAGCAGTACATTTTTAAAACTTTGTATTTTAATAAAATGTTCCAAAGATACTTCGGCAAATTGTTGATGAAGCTGATGATACACTTCATAATCTAAATTTCTTTTAGCCGGCCAAAGGACAGTGAAATTCAATGTAATTCGTTATTCTATACTACAGCAACGTGTTCAAAAGTATACGATGACTACAGTGGGTTTCTTTGAATAAACATTCAACTTAATTTGAGTTCTGGTATATACTCACCTTTTTCAGTACTTTTTAAGTACAACTCATATCACCATCAATGTCTCCAAACATCATTTCACTCACGCCAAGCAGAGAAAGGATCGAAAGCGAAGTAGATACTTCGTAGCTTGTTTGGCTTCACTTCGTCCCGGTTGAAATCAATGTGTCAAAGAAACATAAAATGCGTTGAAAGAAGGGTTATATTCCCCGGAATTTCCTGGAGGAAAATCTTCGATGCAGATCATGAAGTCTTCAAAATATTACTTACGAAAGTGGCGAAAAAAAGCATTCCCTTTTTGAGTCGAAAACGAAAGGAATCTTCCTTTCTTTCACTTGCCTATAAAAAAGAACAACGTATCACCTTCGCGCCGAAATTTGATTACTGTTGTCATGCAGCTTGCACATGCCGCAGACGGCCGTTTGCGTGAGGAAGACTAGGTCAAAGAAAGAGGTGCAACGTGAAGGATTGTGGTCACTGTAAAAACTGAAAGTGTGTCCGAACAGTGCAAGTTGGACAAGGGGAGAAAAATGGCCGCGAAATTCGATAATTTGCAGCTTGCTTTGCTCAAGCAATTCGTGGACTTATGTAAAGAAAAACCAGATCTGCTTCATGCTCCACAGCTGAAGTTTTTTAAAGACTGGCTTGTAAGGTAAGCTAGATTTTAGAGCTGTCAAGGTGCGCAAACCCCTCACGTGCGAAATTTAAACAAATCTTCGTAGTGTACATCATTTGTGACATTAACTCCAGCATCAGATAAATAAATTCTATTGTAGCAACTTGTATTTTGTGTTTTACCCTGAAGATCACAATCTTGTCACACGATCGACATCTTTAGGTATTTATAAAATGCAGTCAAATTTCACTTCTAATTTCATTCCAGAAAGAACGGATTTTCCTCTGCACCTCGTGTAGATTGTTTTGTTACATTGCAATTTCTATTTTGTTTTGTTTGGACGGTTTTTTTGTGGTTTTACAGAATATTTTTCGATCCTGCTAGTTGTGTCAAGTTTATTCACGTAAGCTTGCATGTTTCGATTCCCTCCACGGAAGTGGAACAGAAAAGGAGAGTTCAGTGATATCCCTTTAGTTGTTATGGTCAGTAAAATTCTACTGTCTGTTCATGATATATTTTTTGCAAATTTTCTTGGTAAAAAGACACTTTGACTGGGTTATATTTATTATCTTAGGACGAGGATAGTTTCACAGTTCAGCATATGTGCAAGCTGTGTTGTGATCATAAATTATAAACTACTTTTTTTCATTTTCTAACAAAAGCATGGGTACATCAGGAATTGTAGGCTAATAGATGACTGATGGTCAAATTTAACCAATGCATTATCCACTAGCCTAATATCTGATTGGTTCACAAAAATGCACCAACCGGTGCATGAGAGAGGGAACAAACAGAATAATTATTTTTTTGTGGTCAGACATGGTCTTTTTTGTGTTTGATATAGTACGTAATAATCTTTCAATAATTTGGGCATAAAGCATAGGTGCAACAATCCCTCCACCACCAGAGGAACCAAAAGAACCAGAGCCAACTCCGAAACCAGCTGAAGAACTGAAAACAGAAGAACATAAGGAGCCTACACCTGAATCTACACCTGAATCCACACCCAAACCGCCAGAGGTAGGCAGACACATGGGTGGGGCTTGATTGTCCTACTTTCTGTATTAAGTGTAGTTCCAGAAAACACCCATACCTCCCTTACAGAGGGAATTTTTTTAAGGACCCCCCCCCCCCCCCCCTTCAGCCTCAAACATTCTTTTCCTTCCCAGGAAATTCTAATCCCTTTAGTGGGGGCGTATGGATATTTTCTGGAACTGTGCTATCTTTGGGTGCTTTCCATCATGTCAAATAGTCCAGACTTTCTGTCAGAAATCAAAATTGAAGGTCCTCTTCAGTTCTCTCGGACTGGAATATTTGAATTGGTTCAACCATACTTTGCTGTTAAGAGCCAGTTCATTGCCTTAGCTCTTTTCACTTACGGCAGGGAATCTAGAAAATGGCTAAAATATGGTAAGAGCCATTCTTCTTGGATGGCCCCGTTTGATCAGAAAATGTAGTTCTATTTTCCTTGGGTATTCCCACTGGTCTCTGACCAAATGATCTGGTAATTAATGGAATGCACCCTTTGTTTTGCACCCTTTGTTTTGCACCCTTTTGTCAGTTTTCTGCCTCCTTTCTCAATGGTTTCTGGTAGATTTTCCTTCACTGTTGTCCAAAGGGTACTCGCGACTTTCCATTTTTTTTATTACCTATGTTATGCGAACAGCTGAGTTAGTTTAGCAGAGCTTGGATTCTCCTGGACTACAGTACTTTGTCTGTATAATATTTTTAATAGGGTATGCTGTTGGTGGCCATGTGCCTGGGGAGATAGTGGAACTCTGCACCATGATTTAGTTTATGGTTGAGTTGCAGCACCTGCTGTGGCAGTATAGACACATGCATGAAGATAAAATGCTCATGCATGCTTGATTAGCTCTGTTACTTAATTAATGTTAAAATTGTTGAGAATCTCATGATTGTGTAGTTTTCAGCTAGAAACTAATCCCCCACTCTAATGGGTACTCCTTTTGAGTGCCTCTATTTGTACTGATAATAAGCACCCTTCTTCTTGGGTTTTTCAGGAGGCTGCACCAGAGGAGCCTGTGGACAGTGAAAGTGAAGAGAGTGATGTGGGTGAGTACATTACTTTGTAGCATTGGTAGATGGTTTATGAAATTCTTGGGTTTAATTTTTTGTTTAATTTTCTTGAAATCTGAACAGAAATTGACCGGGAAGGATGTATCGAACCAGACACTGATGAACCCCAGGAAATGGGAGACTCTGGCATTGAGGTAGTTTATCTATTTAAATAATGAAACTATTTGTTGAATAAATATTGAGTAATTTGATCAGTAGAGATTTGCTGAAGCAAATGCATATAAAAAACCAGGAAAGATTTATTGCTCGACGTTTCGGGGTCATCATGGCTCCATTATCAAGAGACCAACTAAAATGCATGCAAAAAAAAGGAAAGGTACAAGAAAAGCATAAATCACAATAAGCGGCCTAAACAAACACCTTTGCACAGATGGAATCCGTTTGCACGTTCAGCGTTGGTTGACGCATGCGAATATATAACATTTCTTTGACGAGGCAATCAAGTTTGCCGCTACATTTCATGATGATCTGAAATTGCTCAATGAAGCATTCAGGCATTTCACTATTGTGTTGGAGGCTGTGATGTAAATGGAAGATGACTTTCTACTGTGCCCTTCTACCCACTCGTGTAAGTGACCATGTGTATAACCCAGATACCCTGCATCACGCAGGTTACATTTAAATTCATAGACTAGACATTGTTTGGTTGACAATAGGGGGCTTAAACTCATGTTGCTTAAGTTGTTGCTCGAGCTTAGGGCTTACAAACACTGGCTGGACAGTGACGTTTAACTTGGAACATAGATGGTTCAGTTGTTCTTTAACATAATTAGCTGAACACTGGCCTTTAAAGGGTAACACTACTCTCACAGTCTCAGAAGGTACATCCGGTGATGGGAAGGGTTCTTGAGATGAAATCCTACTCTCAACGAACTGCTTGATCGTAGTTTTAACCAGTGGCTTTGGATATTTCAAGTTATGAAAAACCCTTCTAAGGTGGTCACATTCCTCCGAGAAGAATAACCAGTTAAAATACAATCGATAAGCGTGATCCACCATGGTGTTAACTAGGCTGCGCTTGTATTTATGTCAACGTGACTCTGGAAATGCAGAAGGAGACCTGTGTTGGTTCTTTTGATGTACACCTTAATGCTGTGTTTAGACTTAAGCGTGCTATCGAGGTATTGGAGTTAACTTACCTTGGTAAATATTTTGCGTGTGTAGACGCCAACTGATATCCTGGTAAACACCGCTCAAGAAGTTCGGTTTACCCTGCGAGCAGGCATGGTTAAGGTCGGTAACCAAGGTTTGGATGACAGATGTATCCTCTTGCGGTCGCATAGAATTTCACATCCTGCGGTGTCGGGATTGTGTCAGTCTCATTCGATCACGTTTTTGAGACCAGATTTTGGACCAACAATGAGCGACAAAAGTGTTGAGACACTTGACGGTAAAATTTGATTTTCTGCGGCTTGGAATCATTTCTGCCCCTTTCCCCCAAAACAATGTGGATTTTTCTATTTCTTCGACTGCACAGACCACAGCGCCTACACAACATCGAATTGGGGGGCCGGGGGTATAAGAGATTTAATGGTCGACGCAAATAAAATAGAGCAAATGCTCAAGGATTGAAAATCGTCTTTTCCTCAAAGTGTCTCAACTACTTTTGTCGCTCATTGAAGTTTCCACGTTTGGTTTCGGTCTACAACAAAATTCCGTTTAATAGAGTTTCGAACCAGAATTGGTTTCTCGGCCACAACCACGCACGTCTAACGCGCCTTGTCTTGCGAAGGGCAATTTGTAGCAGAACTAATCGTTTTAGCCCCTCGACCTCTTTAGGTACTGCAAAAGTAAGAGCTGCTGCAATCTCGATTCCTGGGTTTGCTGATCAAAAACAAGAAAATAAAACGAGAGGACTATAAGAGCCAAGCTTCTCTTTTAAATGCGAGCATTTTATGCGTGGATTTAGAATTTGCCGCCAATTCGGTTAGATTGTGATTGATGACAGATTTACCTTAGTTATTTGAACCAGTATAAACACTGCTAAAATGTACCAGGGCTTAGTCAGTTAATGTTAACCTTGGTAAACGCTTGAGTGTAAACACAGCATAAGTAATTCAGTTCCTAAAATGGGAAGGGATCCTTCCCGCTCGATTTCCATGGTAAACTTGATGGAAGGGTGGGCAGAGTTGAGCATATCTAGAAAGCAGTAATCCTATCAAGCATTACGGTCAGGGTGTCATCGACGTACCTCTGGTAATACCGCAGAAGTTGACCATGTTGCTTGAGGTTTTCCTCAATCAAGCACATGAAGACGTTAGCCAGCAACAGGCCAAGGGGAGAGCCCATAGCGACTCATTCCGTCTGTTCGTACAAAGCACCCTCAAACTGGAATAGCCGGTTTTTTGTAGCTGCTTGGAGGAGGTCAATTAAGTCCGTTTTAGAGAGGTTCAAGCTGTGTGTCTCGTTGAACCAATCTTGGACAAAGGCTTTTTCAGCTAAGATCTGTATTGTTTCCTCCAAGGGTACTTTTGTAAATAATGAGGTCACACCATAGGAAACCAAAATTTCACCGTTCTTGATCTCGAGCTCTCAGCTCGTCATCAGCAAAGCGGAATGTATCTAACACTGTATATTGATTGTACGACAAGGGTTTCAACTTGTCGTCAAGCCATTTCACTAGGGAATAATTGAAGGTGTTAGCAGCAGAGAGTATTGGCCGCACAGCTGTTCTTTATGTGTCTTCAGCAAGCCATACAAGTGTGTGAGGTGTTTGTTTAGGCTGTTTATTGTAATTTATGCTTTTCTTGTACCTTTCCTTTTTTTGCATGCATTTTAATTAGTCTCTTGATAATGAAGTCATGATGACCCTGAAACGTTGAGCAATAAATCTTTCCTGGTTTTTTAAATATTAAGTAATTAATAATTCAACTAATTGGACAAAGGGGAGTACTGTTTAAGGAGTAATTGGTCAAGTAATTTTAAAATCGGATGAGTGCATTGTGTAGTTCCAGAAAATATCCATACCCCCAACACGGAGGGAATTTCATGTAAGCCCCCCCATCCTCCCCGGAATTTCCATTTTTGGACCACTAATAAAAATAACCCCCCACCCCTCCGGAATTTCCACTACTATTTTGGACACCCCCTATACCCTCTGGAAAATATAATTTTGGCAAGAAAGTGTGTTAAAGTGAAAGTAAACACTCCAAACAATATTTAGCCATTTGCATTGCACATAACTACTAATATTCTTGATCGATTGTAACATCTATATCTGAAGATACTCGCAAAGAAAGCATTCAGCAGTTTAGTGAAGCACGCTTTAAAATAAAAGATAAAATGGTAACTTTTCAATTGAAATTACCTTCCTACACGACCAACTCCCCTCATAAATATGGTACAATTTCCATTGAAGGATTGATAATGCACCTATCAATGTCAAGCCCGAGGGGGGGGGGAGGTCAGGCAACCCACGGAAATTTGACTGTGGCGTATATCCCCAGGATGGGGATTTTTATCGGACATCATGCATTTAATCTTTAAAATCTATAGAGTAGAAGGGAAGTAAACCATTTGTTTCTGTTAATTTTGACAATTCTTTTTCACCCGGGGATAGGGATTTTGATAATTTTTTTAGGAAATGTCAAAATCCCCACCCTATGCCCTCCCCCCCTCTCAGGCGTGACACTGGTAGGTGCATAAAACGAAGTGTGCATGAAATTGACACCATACTTTTACTGCGAACACGATTGCTAACAGACTCAGGACGAAAGCCAACTTTGCAGCAAAATTACATACAAATAGACAGAGATAAACAGGGATAAGAAATTCTCAAGTTTGCAAAATCATAACTTCATTTCTACCTCTATAAAGAAACAAATTTTTACGAAAGAAATCGACTGCCACTTCGAAAACCAATGCGAAAACAAACCAAGCTAGTCTCCAGTGCTTTTCAGTCCACAAGGTGGCTCCATTTGTACTGGTAACAAGTAATGGCGGCCATTTCCATGCAACGGCACGTTCTTCACATTCATTAGCTTCCAAAGTGTCTCGTGAAGGAAGAAAATGTATTTCAAATATAATGCAAGTCAAATACAAGTATTCAAGCCACTATTTTTCAGGTGAAAGTTCTACTTAATAGGTAAGAAAGGATATTTGAACAGCTAGATCAACACTCAAATCCGTATTGAATCAATGGACCTCTGGAAACTAAATCGATCATACAACACCCCCCCCCCCCCTCCCCTCTGGAATTTCCTGGGTCTTTGACCCCCCTCCCCTTCGGAATTTCCAATTCCCTCCATGGTGGGGGTGTGGATATTTTCTGGAACCACACATTGATAAGCTCAAGCTGATTTGAAATTATTTTTTCAAATCAGAGCACAATTTCTTCCTGAATATTGTACCACGAGGACCAATTACCAGTTAATTGTATTAATAAAAATTTTTGAGGTTAAAAAGTCTCTTTGTTAATTTCTGAAAACTGTAGGGAACATTTGAAGGAAGCCATTGAAGCTCACAAAAGAGTTGGGACACGAAGCAAGTTCTCCCCTCCCTTCACTTTCATTGTTGATAATCGGGCGATTTTTTCCCCTTTTTGTAGGGGAAACACAATATTTTCCAACATTGATTTGGGGGGGGGGGGGGGGGGGGGGAATACATGACGCAGCCCAAGTGTTCCAACTACTTTTGGCCGGGATTGTAGCTTTCCAATTACGAAAAGTGGAAGTTGGATACCTGTTATTGGACACCACATAAATACACATTGATTAAATTTTTGCAGTTAGTTTCATCGGCTGAAGTTTTCAGACTTTTCAGGTCTCAAAGGGAATTTCTCGAACATAATTACTTGCAATTTGGATTTAGTTCTCAGGATTATCTCGAGTTTTTAAGGTTTGTCATTTTTCCAACCTATTCCAAATAATTATGTACAAAATCTCATCTTAATAACAAAACTGATCACCTGGTTTGTCTTTTAAAGGTTACAGATGAAATGAGGGATGAGTCCTCCGACAAGAGAATGCAGGCCACAATGGCTATGAACGAAGGTTTTTGCACATCTGTATAATTTCATTTTTGTTTGAAATTAGTTATCTTCCCATGTACGGGGGAAACTGTTGCTACACATTTTGCGTGCATTTGTGTTGTGAAAAGTAATTATGCTATAAAATCATAGTGTCTATAAACCTTAAGTGTTATGAGCATACTTAAGCAATAGACCACAAGTTTCTGTGGGTTATAAGCTGATAAACCATGCGGGTTGTTGGTAGAACACGAGAAAAATTTGTAAACCATGAGCCGCAGGCGAGTGGTTTACGAATTCTTTGAGTGTTCTACCAGCATCCCAAGTGGTTTATCAGCCTATAACCCATAGAAAACTTGTGGTCTATTGCTTTTATATAATAATTCAGAAGACGCGCGATTTTTCCGTGGGTTTACCGGCACAATAACCCACAGCTGATTGACCAATCAGAGCGCGCGCATTGATTTGGTTATTGTATAAAATGAGTTCACAGGTAATTTTCTTATGTGAATTTGTTTAATGATTCAATAGGAAACTTTGACGAGGCTATCAAGCTTTTTACAGAGGCCATTTTTAAAAATCCATCAGCCAACATGTATGCTAAACGTGCAAGGTACTTGACTGATATTTTTGTCTTTAATTCTGTTGTTGTGGTTTGTTCAGTTACTGACCATATTTTCCTTCTTGACTGCATTGCATGTACAGGTCTGCAAATGCCAAGCTTGTCCCTATCATCACTGGTTTTCAAATCAATGATGATTAAAAGAAAGTTTTAAAAAATTTCTACTGATTCAATTTGTTGGCAATCTTTGCAGTTGTTTCATTCGCATGAAGAAGCCAAATGCAGCCATCAGAGACTGTGACGAGGCTATAAAGATCAATCCAGACTCGGCCCAACCATACAAGTGGAGAGGGCGGGCACATAGGTTGGTTTACAATTTGAATTGATCCTGGTTTCTCTGTAGTTTTCAAAATCTGTACATTGAATTTGGTAGCCAGGGAATTTATTTGACTAAGTAGTAGAATGTTGTTTCAATTGTTAGAAGTTTCTTTTTTCACCTTTAAGATCCATTCTTGTCTAGCATGTTTTGTGGCCATTTGTTTTTGTTTTTCTGTGAATATATAATTTAATGTATGCTCTTATTGGTTTGAACTGAATACTCATTAGCCAGTGTTGAAGCCAATTGTGATGTGTCAATGGATCATTTTTATACATGAAACCTCAGCCGAGGGCAAAATGAATGAATGATTTTGCCCCTGAAATGAAACTTAATTTATAATGGTACCTTAACTCCTTCGTTCGAGTGACATTGTGGATGAAACCCTAGTGTGTGATCAGCAAATGAACACTACGGACAGTACATGTAGCTTAGCTGAGCTTTTTTAATTATATATGTTTGTTTTGGAAGACTATTAGGTCACTGGGAAGAAGCAATGAAAGATCTCAGCATGGCTTGTAAACTGGATTATGATGATGATGCTAATGAGTGGCTCAAGGAAGTCAAACCCAAGGTACAAGATGTTTTCTAGGAATTTTTGAAGCAAATATAATTTACAAATATTTACGCAGGATTTTAGGTCTAGGATGCATGTACAGAGGTATAGACAATTTACAATGTCATGGGTTTTATTATTGTTTCCAGCAAGAGGGCAACAGGTTTTTCACGAAAACATTCTGAACAGTAAACTTCTGTACACAGTGTAAGAAAAACTTTCCTCTAGATTGTCAAACCAGGCAGGCAAAGCCATCTTCACAGCCGGTCAATTTTTCCAGTGCCCGGCCCGTAATGAAACCATTGCGAGATGTAATTGCATTTTGTTCAATAAGTACTTGCCAAGTCTCATACTCATCTGTTATACATTAGAGCCTTGATTTTCCAAGCTAAGAAGTATTATTTAAGGCATAATTATTTCCTATTGCATCCATACCACAGGGAGTACCAAAGAAATTGCAAAAGCCTATTATATCTCTAAGTTAGTATGCGCGCTGTGAATGGTCAATTAAGCAGGCCGTACTCTCCAGCACGGCCTGCTAAAGTTTTAAGTTTTTTGTGTTGCCAAACTGTTGCATGATTTATCGCCAAAATTTCTTAACTTATTTAGCAAGTAAAGGTTTAATACTTTCTTTTACTCTAAATTGTGTGCTAAAGGGTAGTAACAACTTAAAAACGATCTCAAATTGACTTGTTTTGCTTTCGACTTGCTTCAGAAATTTGAAGCCATTCCTCATGAATAAAAATTGTTCACGAACTCGTCAGATACATAATAGAGATATAATAAATATCTTACTAACCTCGTCTTCTTGGTCCATACTGTAAGTTACAGATCCTCTTTTTTCCCCTACGATTTATAGCCTGCACGCTTCACGCTTGGGCCATAGATCGAAGGGGAAAAAACTCGGTCCGTAACTTACTGTACAGAACTCGGTTAGTAAGAGGTATTAAGACCATTTCCAAGTTCCCTTGTGCCTCTGTTCTAAAATGAGTCTAAGAGCGAAACCTTTCATGTGAAAATGAGTTCTGCATGCAGTTTCATTTTCATGCAAATCAAAGTCATTTTCATAAGAATGGTTTTGCACTTACACTCGCTTTGAAACAGAGGCACAACAGAACTCGGAAATGGCCAATTTGCCTTGAGAAACCTGCATGATTATTGATAAATGAAAATGCTGAAAGTTTTCAATTTCATATTTTAATTTAGAGTTGAGAGCCGAGGTACAGAGAACTTCCCAGTACTATTCACAGTTATAATGACCCAGCTCACCCCAAGTCTCTTTAACTCTGTGGTTTATTCACTGTTAGAGTTCCTGTCCAGTAGTTAGGAGGCCATGGGTTTAAATTCCGCTGGTGACTCAGATTTCATTTTTCTCCCATGCTTGTTTCTCTATGTTCACCATTCCAAAATCTGAAAATCTGAGCTTATTATAGAAGGTGTAAAAGCTCTGGAAACTGAAAAATCTATTCTGAAAAGATCTTGTTTCATTAATTTGGAAAATAAAACATAGAGTGGAGTTCAACAACTGTGGTTTGGTTGTTGTAATGTACTCTTTTTCATTTCTTAGGCACAACTCCTTGCTGAGCACCATAGAAAATATGAAAGGAAACGAGAAGAGAAGGCTGAAAAAGAAAAAATGGACAAAATGTAATTGCATGGAACAGAAATGTTCATAATGGGGTTGCATTTTGGGTTAACATGATCTAGAATATTCACTGTAAAAAAATTAATTTTTGTATGCTTAATTATTCATGAAGCTGAGTAAGTGAAAAAATTATTGATTTACTTTTCTTTCGGACAACTATCAGAAAGAACTTGGCTACAGGTCAGATACCCAAAAGTGCTTGTCTAAAGTGTTGTAAAGGTTGCAAAGTCTCAACAGAAACAAAGCTTGTGTACAACATGGTTACACATGTTTAACTGTCTGTGAAAACCCTCTTTTTATGCCAGTGCAGTGTGGTATGAAATTCAAAACCTCCACTTGGCATTTGGGGAAGCTGTAATTTCCTCTTACAGTACTAGCCCAAATCTCTGAGGAGCTAGCCCGAAATTATTCTATTTGATAAGGATAATTAAATCAGTCCACCAAGCAAAAATAATGTTACTTAATTTATAATACAGAAATTTATATGATGAACCAATTTTCTTTGATTTCCCTTTTGAATTAGACCTAATGCAATAAACCATTTGAAAATACTAAAAATATCCATACCTTCCATGGAGGGTTTTTTCCCAGTTCGACCCCCCCATCTCTAGGATTGTCCATTGCGAGGGGCTTCCAGCACTCCTTGCTATACGCGCCTCAAGACAATTAGACAAATGTCATCAAATCAACTATTCTAACTTAAGCAAGCTATTAACTAGATGGATAACAGTGAAAATATATGATAACAACCACACAGTTGATAAAGCCAAATCACCTTGTAAGACCCCCCACCAATGCAACACCACAATTTCTTTAGAAACTTGCCCCCTTATTTTTTTCCATTCAGTCTGCATTTAATACATTACAACTGGCTCATCGGTAAAACTGAGTTATTTCTTTTAAGTCAGTGGTATATTGAATTTAATCAAACTAATGAATGATGTCTTCAAGTGTTAAAAAAAATATTCTGTTAATAATAATTAAATGTGTTCCTTTATAACATGATATTTCATCCATTTGTTAGAAACAAGATAAAAGAAGCACAAGAAAAAGCAAAAAAGGTAAGAGATTAAACTGCAAACCTACCAACTCTGTATACTTTTTCCATTGGGGTCAGGCTGTGGAAAGGTTGGAAAAGCTTGTCATATTTCCACTTAGAGGTGTAAATGATAGATTTGGTCAGGAAGAAAGTCCACTATTTTAGCCCCCCAAGATATTTAGGGTTGCACTCACAGAAGTAACAATAAGAAAAAACACTGTTCTGTCTGTTTGATAGGGGTGCTGTACCTTTCAGGGTCAAATAAATGTCAAGCCATGCCAGATTGGTCTCATATGTATAATTGCAGCAAAACATTTGTAGGCAGTTATTTGCAGGTCACGTGGTGGGCTCTCGGCCAATGCAAAGGGAGGAAAAATGCATTGAATGGTAATAGATATTAATAGTACCAAGGAGATCTTGAAGAAGCTTTAAAAGCATATTATATGGTTTAGGTCTCCTCCTGGGTATTTTAAATTAATTGTCTAGTATGCAATTAAGTTTTTAAAGAAGCTATGTCACGGTTTTTTGCATCTTGAAAAGTTCAGCCTGAAGTTTACAAGTTTGTTGTTTGTAATCCATTTCAATCCTCTCCATCCTAAACCAACTTTGTTTTTTTAAGATTTAATATTGTCTTTTACTATTAATTATGTAGCACAAAATACTGCAAATGAGCTTCTTTAATTGAGATTTTACGACATTCACACTTGGGAGTTCCTCTGGGGGTTATTCCAAATTATTGATTGATTGATTGATTTATATTATTTATTTATTTACTTATTTTTAGTTTGCCACACAACAAAATTCAATATGGTTACAAAGAAGGACAATAAGTTAATACAAATTAGGTACCGGCCAAGGAGAGAGAGAAAAATTTACACATTTATTATATAATGATAAAGTGGCAGGGAGACCGAAAAACTAGAAATCTTATTTGTGATTAGGCCTCCCAACTAAAATTAGGTTACTTGAATGTATTTAGTTAATTACAATATTTACATAATCTACATGGTGGGAAAAATGGCTGAAATATGTTATTCATAGTTTTTACAGGTAATTATTTTGTATTTAAGGGGTAAATTGAGTTTGCTTTGATGATTTCGCTGTCAAAAAAGTTATAGAATTTAGGTCTTCTCTTTTAGACTGAGGTATCTCTCATCTCTCTTATTTTGATCAAATGAAATTGTCAAAAACCAAATACGGTAAGCTGTATGTGCTGTCACAGCATCAAAAAGAACAAATTTCATGGCCGTATAGTGTCTAGTAACAGACAAACTGAGCCAATTGCCGTAGTCAAATTTATTGTTTTTTTTTTGTTTATAGACGTGAAAAGCACACTTAATACCCAGGAAGAGAATTTAACCATGGCCAAGGGTTTTTTATTTCCTGGGAATTGCGTCAGTCACCATCTTTCCATAAATATTGCCTAAGTCCAGCTATGGCCCTGAATTTTGATGTCGTGATTTTTCATTTTTTCCCAGTTAAAAATGTTTAAAATGTGCATCAGATCCTATTCCCTGTAAAGGAACGGAATTGTTGAGTTGAAAATGTCCCCTTTGACATTTTGGTCCCATCCCGTCAAATCTAGACCAAAAGGCCGCCAAGTTTAACAGCCCATAGGGCATCACCAGTTGTCCTATTCAAGCTTCTTGTGTCTCCTTTACAGGAAGAGGAAGAAAGAAAAAAACGTCAAGAACAGACGACTGGAAATTACCGTGGGGACTTTGGAGGCTTCCCCGGAGGCTTTCCTGGGGCTGGGGGATTCACTGGAGGTGCGGAAGGATTCCCTGGGGGATTTCCTGGAGGATTCCCTGGTGCTGGAGGCGGAGGAACATTCACAGGAGCGGCAACTGCAGGTATTTCTCAGCCCATTAGTAACTAAACTCGGTTTTGAGGCTTAAGTCTATCTTGGCCTTGGTCAATAGTGTTGAATTATGTTTGTCACGTCAGTACTCAGCAAATCATACTTAACAGGAACACATCAGAAATATGAGAATGGCTAAGTGTGGCGAATTTGTGACTGGTAGCAATGTAGCCCCGTTGTTGTATGACCGGCACAGTGCCAATCGCCCTGTGTAATAATGGCCAAAGTTACGTATCTCTAAAAGATTTAGGAGTTCGACGCTCACGCTTTTGAATTTGACTCTTTCAAAATTTGGAGAAAAACTATAAATGTATCATTGAGTTTTGATTAAATTTCTGTGAGTTGATAATGTCTGGTATTACCTGTGTTTGGGTCTCGGCTACTCCCTTTCAGTAAGTGGTTCCGGAGAATCTCATTAAATACGACTTTATTCCAATGAGTTCGTACAAAATTGTACATTACCTTAGACTAGAGGGCATCTCTTGGAAATACAGCTGTAGCTTATAGAGTTTAATGCATAAGCTTATATGCTAAATGAAGGCAAGCTAAGGATTCTCGCCGAAGCGAACCAGGCGCGTACTGGACACCGGATCCTGACAGAACTTACCGTACTGTAGCTAGCTGACTAGACATTCTATTGCTCTCTTTCTGTTGTACTGATTGTTGACTGTCGTTACTGCAGGTGGCCAAACACCAAACTTGAATGATCTTCTTAGCGATCCAGAGTTATTGGCCGCATTTCAGGTTGGTTTTGTAGTCCTTTCATTCCTTGGTTCAAAATATTACATCTCCTGATTAATTCTCGCACACTTCTTTTAAGCCGTGCTTTTAGAACCTACGGGTTCAGTACCGAGTGATATTCCCAAGTTGGTTACAATCTTAAATCTCATTGTCTTCCTGTTTGGCCATATTTAACTATTTAATCAAAACTATAACAAAATTCTCGAACGTTATTGGTTATGAGCA
>CM042754.1:22951730-22963395 GCA_022496165.2 Catalaphyllia jardinei | reverse complement strand
TCGACTACAGAATAAGTGATGTCTCGACTGGTCATGGTTACAAAATGTTTATCCCATTTCCATTTTTGGCATTTCTTTTCCCATTCCCAGTGGCCTAAATCCCATTTTTCCAGGGCAAAAACAGGCTCCTGGCGAATCCCTGTTCCCATTTTACCCCTTTGGGACCTCTTCCCTGCATCCAGTACAAACGCAATTAAACATAAAGCCCAAAGCAAAAATAAAAAAAAAACGGTAAAAAATAAAAAAACAACTGGTGTGCACTTGTTTGTTTTTCTCTTGCACTTCTGCACTCACGCGTGAATCTCTCTTTACGCTCCCTCTTGCCAAACTGCCAATTAATCGTAACAATAGATTAACAATAGATTAACAAACAATACAGTTAAGAACGACGCAAAACAATAGAATACAATACAATGCTATGCATAAATTTGTCAGAGTATTGGACAAGTATCAGTAGTCATGCACCTCTTCGGAACCTCTAATTTTATTTGCTCCCGGAGTCATCCACCTCTATTGTTTTCAGGACTAGGGCCATTGTTTCTGTTGTTTATTCTATTGTTTTTTCGGCCAATCCTGTTAGACCTTACGAGAGGTGCGTGGCGCCTCACAAGTATGATTTAAGTTATGTTAAAATTCTTTACAGTTGAAATTTTGTTAGGTGCATGTTTGTGTTTTAAATTGAAGTTTTCGCGTGTTTAGGACAACGGCGAAGAAGAAACGTTTTGACCAGTTAAAGAGTTAAGTGTGAACGGAGGCAGAAGAGCTTAAAAGAAGCTGAACTGAATATGAAGATTCTAACACGAACGTGTTGCTACAATAAATCACGATGCTTAAGTTTCGTTGTGTGAGTTTTGTGAATTGTACAGCCTTTTAGAAAACAAAATACGGTTATTCGCTCTAGATTTCTATCGCGTGTTAATTTAAGAGCGCGCAGCTTTTCACCGTCACCCACTCTCACTGGATTGCTTTGCTCCCTCCTGAGGTTCGCCCTTTCTCATGCCAGTTCTGTCGGTGAACTCTGCCACGAAAGCCAGTCAATCAATGTCTTCTTTGTAGTCAGTCAAGGCACGAAGACTGAACCGGCGGCACGCGATCGATTTGTTCCTACAAATGTAAGTCATGTAACGCTATTCATTTTCGGTGTTTTGGGTGAGAAAATTGTAAGTGATTTGAAATCAAGACTGCATACTTTTGTTTACAGTCGTTTTAAATTGTAATGCGTTTTCTTTGTCAATTAAAACCGAAATTCCGAGGAGTATTCTATATGTCGCGAGGTCAAAGGGCGGGGGAGCCACTTTTTTCGACTCAGATTTCGCTGACGTTTATCTCTTGCCTAGCTACGTGTTATATTTATACCAGCTTCCTGTATATGGAGGGTCAAACAAGGATAAATCTGCGCCCTGTGTAAACGAAAATGCTTCCAGCATTTGAAAAGAAATCGAATTGGTTTGGAAAACGTGAAAATCAAAACTGGTGGGAATCAAATGCTTTAAAAACCGTTCCTAGTGCCAACGACATGGAGATTCCGGCAGTCGGTGATCGTGACCGCGCGAAAAACTCTAAATCGCGTTTGCATTCTCGTCCCGTTGTCCTGCGGCATGAAAGTCTTCAGAGTCTTCCAACAATCAAAGAGCCACCGGAGCCAACACGAACAGCACCAGGGAACTTAGCAATGAACGGCGATGAATCCAGTCACTCTTTTGGATCTAGAAACGAAAATCTTCGGTTGTGTATCAAAAGATGGAAGAAAATAAGTCTGAGCAAAGCCAACGCTTCGAGTATTCATTTCGAGGTGAGTATTTTATTCAAAAGCTTAGGATCATAGATATGTAAGAGACAGGTATCGCGTTTTGTTTCGTAAACCTCTTTTTTACGGATCTTAAGAGTTAAACTGGCCCCTGTGAGAGCTGCCTTCTGATCGTGTTTATACACGGAAATTTATTGAAGATCACTGAAGAAATTGTTTATTTAAAACTATAAGGAAATATTCAAAAGGATAAAGTCTATTTGCCTGTCAGTTTGAAAACTCAAAGTCGGAGTTGGAAAACTCAGTGAAGATGACCACTTTTGCGAATGAATCAGTTCAGAAGTGTGCATCGGTCTGCCGGATTTCGTCATGCTGCAGAAGGAGAGATGTTCAACAATTAGCAATCGACTATTTTCGAAGAGTCGAAAACACTTAACGTAATTATCATGTCATCGTAGGGGTGTATATATTGCGAGGTGCGAGGTAGTTTGACTTTTTCTTTTTAAAGCAATACGCCGCCACTTCGGTGGTCGTCGGAAATGTGCCTGTTTCTTACATTTTACACTCGGAGATTCGACACTAACAAACACGCAACATTAAATGTCACGCAAATTAACTATAAGAGGCTTCTGCCGGTTTCCTAGTGCAGCTCGAAATGCAACCCGGCGAGTTACTGAAGGCGTGTTCCTTTCAAAGTTGTCCTGTTCTCAATATAACTTAGTTAGACAGATCAGTACCTCAAGGTTTTGAACCATGGGTTTAGGGGATTTAGCTGTGGTACGGTAGTCTAGTCCTGTTCGCATGTCTGTCATGCTGATATAGCCCACGGGAAAGGGGCACGGGGAAAGGAGAGGACGGGGATATACCACTTAAACACAATGTGCAGATTGCCGGAAACTTTAATTAAGGTGTAGCGAGGGCGAGACGGAGGTTCGTTTCATCAGTTGCAATGAATTCGACAGAAAAGCTTGATCTTGTTAATAGAACAGATTTTCTCAAGGTACGAGCATAATCATGATCACAACCCTAAAAATTAATGTCTAGGTCGGACTAAAATTAGAAAGGAAACCATGAACTCGCTCGCGCTATTGAAATAGGGGAGGGGTGATCTTAATTTCCCATTTAAATTAACCGAGATTGCAGCTTGCTGAAAACCCTAATTGAAATAAGCTAGCAGTTCTGACCATGTGTGAATATTTTGGGAGAATATTTTGAACAGCTGCGAAATTGCAACGGAAATCCGACATTTCAAATCGTCGCTCATCATATCGAAATGATTGTTTATTTTTTCGGTCCGCTTTATTTCCACAGCCCCTGGAGTGCTTCAGAAGATTAGCAAGACTAGTCATGGTTGTCATACGCCTTGGACGTGCATGCCAAAGGTTTGCCGCTATAAGTAAAATACACTTACTCAGCCCGTTTACAATAGCCAAAGTCGTGGAGGTCGAGGGCGGGCATAGGGGGAATGTGCGCAGGCTATAACATGCATAAGCCCCTATATGGGGCGGGAAGAAAAAAGAGTTCAGGGGCTGGGCTAGCATAAAACCCGACCAAACGATGGACTTTTAAAGTTGTAAATACCTCTGCAGTTTTCACATAAAGAAAGCACTTACTACAATGAAGACTGTTATGTAATACTCACTACACTATGTGATTCTGATGTGTCACCACTGGATACACGATGGTATCGTAGCTTGATCGAAGTGTCCAATTAGGGTGCGTTTCTTTAAGAAAATCCAAAAAAATCCAAAGGATTCGAAAACGGATTTTGCGTTTCTTTACTAAACAGATCAATCCAAGATCTCTCGGATCACAATGGCTAGTTCAAAATAGTGATTCTCATTAAGTTGGATTTTCGCCGCTCTCTTGGGTCCTGTCAAGGTTCTTCTCCGTAGGCTCCTTTCCTGAACAGTGTTAGTAATCGAGCCATGATACACAATCGCGATTTGACCTCGTTTCAACTTGTACTAATCCATCTAACCATCTAAGGTAACCACGTGCACTACAGTAATATTACACTCCCGTATTTCGATTTCGCACCTGCCCCTCTAGGACGAAAATGTAATCATTATAAAAAAGAGATTATCAATATAAGAGAGTGAATCCCCATATGGGTCCATGGCGGGAACGTTGTTGTATCTACTTTGATTTCGTTTCATAGCAAAGATGTTTTCTGCGCTCTCAGCCGCCTCTGAAATAGTCACACATCCTGAGTACGTGATCTATACGACGCATTTGGCGCTGTCTTACAAATTCTGTTTGGGATATTTCAGACAGCATAGACAAACCGAATGAATCTAAATTCTCGCGAGATTTGGACGGGTTGAATATTCAGTCGTTTTTAAATCTACGTTGTCTTTGGCGATGCATTATGTTGCCTTTGCGGCTTAAACTGCTTTTTGCTACTTGGGCAGCGAGCGCCTGCCTGCACATTCCACTATCTGTTTGTTCGGCTGCCTAGCTTGTGCTTGGGTGTTTTTTTTTTGCCTTGCACTCGTTTGTCTAAACATTTCTCTGCCGTTCATTCAGTTGTTATTGTTTGTGCAGGGGACATCCGTCTCCTATTTAAACTCCTGTTAAAGTTTCGAAACGTATTGAAACATACCGAGAGCCAAAGCTCCCTTGCTTGTAATAAAAACAACAAACTAAGAAAGCATCCCCGCAGCGCTAGAGGTTTCCCTTTGCTTTGAAACGAAACGACACGACATAAACTCTCCATCGCAACGCGCGAGTAACAAGCGCGGAAGAACTGGGTACAATGCCTAAAAATAACTTGTAACCTATATGGGCGATTCACTCTCTTACCTTGATAATCTCTTGTTACAAATAATTCCTCTGAGGTAAATTCGAAACTGCGGCAAATGAGGCTGTTGGAGGGGGAAAAGAAGTGCCAGTCTTATCTCCAATAATTTCCCTTGGCCATCGAAGTTGCTCGAAGGATATCTTTGTTGGGCCATGCTGGCGTGACTGGTACTCGAGAATACTGGCGTACTCCAGAGAATGCTGGCGTGCTCAAGAATTCCTCGGGGATGCAGCGGAGGCTGGCGCTAGTTTTTGATTATATAATAATAAGCATGAGAAACCATTCGAATGCTTTAACGAAAGGTTTGCCAGGCAAAATAAAACCGAAGTAAACAATCACAGCAGAAAATTCTGCTCTTTTTTCTGCAAGTGTTTCTGCCTTGGAACCAAGGAAGGTTGTTCTTTTTTCGGGAGAATTGAAGACGAAATTCGATAACATCTAGGAGCAGAGAAGCTAATGTAAAACGAAATGGTGTATTTTGTGGTTTTAGATACATAAAATGATCTTTTGTCGTTGTTTCTTTCTTCCCAGTAACCCTAAAGCCATTTTCCATCAGGAAGGAATCTGCAAGTCGTTTCTTGAGATTATGGAAGGATACATGGCAGCAAGAGAAAAACACCTGACTAACGTCCATCACGACAAACCTGGCTTCTCAAGTGCAGCACCAGTGTTTGATCCAAAGCAATTCAAGGCGAATAAAGAGGTAATGAAACGCAGTGGTGGTGCTCTGATCCCCCAGTACACTTGTCTCCGGATTCAGCGGTCCGGGTTCATGCACTAGCCGGGGACATTGCCTTGTGTTCTTGGGCAAGACACCTAACTCTCACTATGCCTGTCTCGATGATAGCTAATTTTCTTATTTTGACTTGGAATTGAACGCCGTCGTTGCATATTTACCTTAAACACGTTTCTAGAGCCATTGGTGTACCGAACAGATCCAGACAATCTTGAATTTCGCAGGCAAAATATAAATAGACCGGTTCACGCTCTAAGGGGCATTATGGGTAATCAGGGCAAGATTGCAAAGAAACAAAGTGGTAAAATGTACCTTTATCTTCATATTTCCATTCTGAGATTCATTTTCTAGAGGAAACTAATACTGTAAGTAGAGAAACCCCTTTTCTGTATTTACTAGCGTTTTTGAGTCGATTGAGCTGGGCATTAGCCTACTTCTCAGAGTAACGGAACGAGACGTTATTTTTGTGGCTCGAGCGGCTAAGACTTGATCGAATCATTCGGTTTTAACTGTAAAATAAATTCGTGCGCCCACAACATTCACTCTGTCGACTCAAAAACGCTGGTAAACCTAGAATAGGGGTTTCTCCGCCTGCTGTATATGTTTCGTCGCCAGATGTGAAATCAGAACGGAAATATACAGAAAAACATTTGTTTTACGGCTTTGCTTCTTTGTAAATTTGACCTGATCACCCATAATGCCCCTTAGAGCGTGAACCAGTCTATTTATTTTTACTTCGTGTCGTCCTCGGCGGCGTCGTCGTCGTTGCTTAAGCTCCCTAATAAATTGACGACGGCGACGGGGGTAGCCGTGACCTCTTGTAAAAAGTGAATTTATATTTAACTTTCGAATGTCACAACTCTGTAATTCTACTCAGTGCGCCTATCAGTCTAAAGACGTGCTCGGGCTGAATATCCACCATTGATAGTGTACATTGTAGTTTCTTACTCCATTCTTTAAGGCAGTCCTTTAAATAAGCAAAATAGCTTCCTGGACTGCCTGCCAAATGCATGATTATTATTGTAATTAGTATAATTATAATTTATGAAGGCAAATAAAATGAAGTGAACTGAAAATGAACCGACAGCGGTCACTTCTAAAAGAAGATACGAAAAATTAGCCAATGTGGTTCTCGTTCTCCAAAATACGCAGAACTTGGTCATTTCACGTTGTTGTTTTGCTGAGGACGGCAAAGAAATGTACAAAGATTGAAAAGGCACGTGCAGAGGCATTGTTCTGCTCGTTATCCTTTGTGTTTGGTGACGCTCTCGTCGCCATTGCCGTCGTGGTTTGCTAAAACTCCCTTTTGGCTGCTTTTAGAGAGACTGCTGAAAGTCTAATAGCTATATTGCTAATGAAGCCGTGTATTACCTATCAGTCTACCTTTTACAAACAAGGAAGTAACTGGGAAAAAGCAATTGAAACCAACTCAATAGGAAGTGCGCTCTCTTTTGGCATAGAGCAAATATATAGCAGAAACTTGCCACTGAGTGGTGGATTTTAGCTGCCTAGGGGGCTTTCGGTCTGTTGAATAATGTAAAAACATACCCGTAAAAAACAAATTTGATAATATTTTTTGATCCTGCAGCTGTAAACTGTTGTGAGGAGAAATTACATGTCGGAAATGAGAATGCATGCAAATAATTAAAATCCAGCGCACAATCGAAGATAGTACATATAAGACTGGGCAGTTAATAAACCAGTATTCGAACGCTTTTTATTCGACTTACTGAATCCCGGTTTAAAATTGTTTTTTATCGTGACATTAACGGGGTTCCTTCCAGTAATAATCCCAATAACATCGTTTTTTACCTTATCGATCAGTCTCCAAACTTTATTTTCTTGGTTAAATAAAGACCGCTGTAATGTCAATAAAATGACATAGAACAGTGTTAATACTCTGAAAGCAAACGAAGAAAATTTTATACTGGCGAGTATACGTTTTTCAGTTTTTTAGTTCGCTCTAAATATTCTTACCGCGAATTTCAGCTACATTTTCTCTTCCTTTCCCATTTATATTTTTCTCTACAAAACAGTGTCTAACCTGTCTTTGTCATTTTCTGTGTCCTTGAAATGTCGTGGACGCTTTTCATCAGTTAGATTTTTCATCTTTTTTAGAGTTATTTGCCCGCGCGGTTTCGTTATCTTCTCTTTCGGCATTCTGCCGCAGGGACATAAAATGATTCTCAATCCACGACGATAGCTTCTAACAAATGTCAGACAAATTGTTGGATTGACAATAAAAGACAAGTAAATCGAGAAACTTGCCATGAAAAGTAGCTCACGCTGAAAGGCACAAGAGGTTCTCCAATTGCAATAGACTAAGAAATGTAAAGTGTTTGTCGTCGTCGGCTCTTCGTAGGATTTCGTTTTACATCTGGTGCGGTGTTCACGACGGCGTTGTTCTTCCTTTTTTGGCTACTGCTATCGCACTGTACAAAATGGTAATAAAAAAATAAGGGTCCTATATACAAGAAAGTAAGTTGGAGCCAACCATATGTTGTGTTGGCCTCTTGGTCCGAGAAAATTGATTCGGAGTAATTCATTTCCCTACAATGAAACCGTATCATTGTCAGCTACCACAACCTCCGCAACTATTAGCGATGGAAAAATCCACGTTGAAACAATAGCTACTGTGCGAATCTTCTTTGAAATAAGGCCAAGTTTTAGTGGGGAAACGACGGCAACGAATCTATCAACTGCTATCCACACTAAACTTTGAGCAGAAACGTGAATGGACACTAGAGTTACAAAATACAGCAACTTGCAAAACATCATCCCCAATATACCGTCGATTGGCCAATGTCGTGAGTCGGCTTGCATTTTTTCTAATTGAATCGGCAATCCCATGAGCGAAAACATCAAATCCGACACAGCCATGTTCACGATGAAATAGTTGATTGTTTTGTGTAAATCTCGGTGCTTGTAGACGATGGCAATTATGAACACGTTCCCGAATAAACTGCACAGCAAAATTAAATAGTATGCCCAAAGTTTGAAATTTTTCTCTGCAGTCGAATCAGTCGATTAGATACACTCCAGGTTCTGTTGGCCCAGTGGAGTTTCGTTGACAGTTACTTGAATCGTGTGTTGTTTGTCAGTGACATTATATGCTCCTCTACCTTTTAACCAGAGATGTAGTGGCACTCCCTTAAATGAAGCGTCAAAACAATTTAAGCAGAACTGTTGGTTCAAGGATATATGTTAAAATCCATGCAATTAATTTTTCATTCTTTCTCCATAATAAAGAAAGCAATCAGCAACAGGATTCCTTCCGTTAGCGATAATAGGAACTTCTTTGTCCTGATAAAACACAACAGTTTATTTATTTAAATGAAAATCTATATTTGAATCCGGCCATTGACATGTTTTACATCATAGATAAAATTCATCAGCTGCTGACAAACGTAATAAGAAATCTCATGTTGAAGGGATGAAATAAACGGTTGGCGATCTTCATGTATACTTGTTCAATATACGACATGCACAATTATAAGAAAGAAAGCCGAGTCAAAACGTTTTGTTTCTATTGTTGTAAGGAAGCCCTATAAAATAATTAAGTGCATTTTTCTGCTTTACAGAATTCGAAGAAAATGTTCTGGCAATGCCATTCTCGCAATTAATAGTAATATGATCAGACTATGGAAATTTCCAAAAAGAATAAGAATATTATTTTAAAAGTATGACCATCTAGTTCAGTTCTATGGTTTTTCAGTGTACCGCAGAGTTACCAAATTATTTTGAACTTCACAAAAATACTTCGGAGATTTTTTGAAGATGAGAAATGCGGACTTGTCGGCGATGTTTGTCAATTGGCAAAACGTTCGGGTGCGCACGAAAAAGGAAAGGCAAAGAACTCGTTTACCTTAAAAATACACTAAGAAGCTATTTTATATCTTTTACTATGCGTCTACTTCATTATGAATGAAACCCTCTAAAATAATGATGAGGATGATGATGATGACAATTAACAATTATTGGGCGAGGTTGAGCAAAATATCTTCATTTGTCAGTTGCGAGCAGATCAATTATTGATCTGCGAGACACTGACAAATCACGATATTTTGCGATAACCGAGTTCAATAATTGTGTTATCGTTCGATCACCAAGCTTGTTTTAATATTTTAATCAGTACCTGCCAGCTCAGGGAAGCCATCTGCCATTTTCTCTCGAGAACGTGGTTCCAAATACGCATGAACAGAATATTATTTGCAGCAAAACACGGTTAGGCGGTAATACGCATTATTATTATAAAAGTATCAATAAGAAAGTTTGACAGCGGTGAATGCACGCAGTAACTAATTCTTTGACCGGCTAGATCGCTCCTGATTGAGAAATTTCATTCTCTTTACCACAAAACACAGTCCTCATTTAAGCGAGATTTGTAAGGTAAAGGTAAAGTCCATATACAAGCCCAGTGGCTCATCAGCTGGACGGAGCTTATTCCGGTTTCTGTAGCATAAAACGACTAGAAATATTTATACTTCATCACAGGGTTACCCCCAGCTTTAATTCGCTGGTACCCATTTGTAGCCGTGAATGGAAAGAAGCATTGTAAGAATAAAGTGACTTGCCCAAGAACACAACACAATGTCCCCGGCCAGGGCTCGAACCACCTGGAGGATCGCTATATCCGGAAGCTAGCGCACTGGCCATGGGGTCTCCGCGCCTCCAAAAAGTAAAGAAAAAGAAACAACAATTTTTGTTCACTTACTTTGCTTTATACGCTTTCCGTTGTCTTTTCCTTTTCGCCCATGTTTTTTGAACGAAACAGAAGTGTCGTTGTTCTTTTGATGTTGTTTTTCCCGCTTGATTGGATCTTATGTTTCGTTGCGATATTTTTGACCACATAAAAAACGTACTCAAGTTTCTCAAATCTCCAGTTGCACGGCATGAATGAAAGAATCAGGATAGCACAAAGGGGAGATATAGTTTTTAGTAAAGCCTTCGGCAAAATCCCACAGTTGTAAAAAAAAAAGTAGATAAAATTGGTGATGCGTTTCCACGCTCTAATGGGCTTTGATATTCGTTGATTTCATCAACAGGTTATGATTAGTAAGGAAGTGAAACAACTGCTAAGTTCAAGGCCAGAGGAACGGACAAGCGACCAACTCCAAACCGTGAGTTTTCCTCCGTCTGTAATTCCCTCTTTTTCAAGCCGTGTGTGTCTTTCCACACGTATCCGGATATTTTTTAATCCGCGACTTCTTCTTTCCGGATACAGCTTCCTTCCACACGTATCCGGTGAATTCGACAGCGAATCAGGACATTTTAAAATCGGCTTTCCAGAGTGGAAAAAATAAATCTGCAACGGACCCGATAACGTGTGGATGGGCGAATCCGTATCTTTCCGAATCAGACGACCCAGCAAAATCGTGTCCAGTCTCTTACCGAACAATAAACCAATATGGCGGCACAAGGTGCAGGTCTAGTTTCTCTATGGCGCGTCTGAAGACATTTTATTGCAGAGGAGCCCTGGGTACTAGGGTAAATTGGGATACCATCGGATACGTGTGGACAGGCGAGTTCGATTTGAACACATTACGTGTGGACGGGGAAATTTTTGATTCCGGAAAGAAAAAGTTTGCTGATTGAAAAATATCCGGATACATGTGGACGGAGCCTCAGGGTTTTCTTCAAGTCCAAAAAGTTATGTAGCATTGACAAGATCACTCGAAAACCACAAGGTTCATTTATTCCCCTGGCTCGATTTAAACATCTCCTAGTTATCGACGTTTTTGTAATTTTCTTTTCAAATGTGTCTTAAATATCAAGAGTAAAGTAATGCATTCTTGTCACTCACTTAAGAGAGCGAGAATTTTGTCTTTAGAAACTCCCAGATGTCAACGCTTTACTAAAGCAGGATTAAGCTCTTCTCGGATTAAACAACCGTTAAAGCTGTCATACAATAAGAATTAAGTCACATCGTTGCGCTAATTTCACTGAAACTTACATTTGTTATTTGATTCTTGGTGTCATTCAGGTATTATACGCTCTTCAAACCTTGGAATCGTTTTCAGAACTTCCTCTTCACATGCAACAAGATGTGTGCAAAGTTGCCTGGCTGCAAAGGTATCGTGCTTGAGTAGTTTTGATCAACCGAAAAATTATGGATGAAACAATAGATCCCTGTCTGGAAGAGTCCCCAAGTAGCGTGCGCAAAGAGAAGGTTGAGTTACGTTTTGCTGGCAAGGGCTTCCAAGACGCGCTGAGCTTGCTTGAAAGAACCCACAAGGTGTAAAAACAGTATGGACATCTCGGTGCTCCCACGTCTGCAGCTATCATTAGTTACCATACAATTGACGTCCAGACGTTGAGAACTTTGCGTCAACTTTGGTGCACATTTGAGCATTGTCCAGTCCCCGATCTCTCCCGGTCC
>CM042754.1:22911730-22941730 GCA_022496165.2 Catalaphyllia jardinei | reverse complement strand
GAACGAAATCCCTTCCGCCAGTGGTAAGACGTTGGTTCAGGCTTAGGAACGTGTTCAGATTTACTGTTGACTTTTTTTGACCTCCAATAGCAAAAGGCTAAGTCCAAAAACTTTGAACTTTTACAGAGCATTTAGGCTCTTCGCTTGTAACTGAACGAACGTTTATTCTCTTGTCTCAAACTCATTGATAATTCATTAAGTCAAAACATAGAAAATCACAAGCGTGAAGGAGGTTTGGATACCCGGTCATAATTAACATAGATTTCGACAATTTTCTCCCTCTCCCCTTTAGATTTTATTTCAGTTGAGAAGGTATATCAAACACTCGAGACAGTGTTTCATCTGCTATCCAAACACCTCGAATTTCGTTAAAAATACTCCGCTGCATATCGTAATTTCAACTCTCTTCTCGGTGTTTGGATATCCAAAAGAAACACTGTCTCTCGTGTTTGACATGTTACGTACAATTCAACAAATTTCTATAATGCACGTATGTCTATATGACTGGATTTATGAAGACCTTCATTAGCTCTAAGTGAGCTGCGCACTAACGAGTCCTAAACGCCCAAATATCACTCCAACCGAACAAACAAATAATGATAAACCGTGGAGAGAGAAAAGTGCAAAAAGAAAGATAGAAGAGTTAACAGAAGAGAAAAAGACTGATATTCTTTTGTAGTTTGCATGGTTTAACGCTTATACCTGGGTGGAATTTTTGGAATGTTTGATACAGTCCTGAAATGTAACTGAAATACAGTTAATTTTGTTGGTTGTTGATTTCAACAGTTTCCTATCACTGAAGTCCCGCCAAGCTCTCAGCTTCAGTCAAGAAAGCAAACAGCATTTGTGCAGCTGGGGCTGCTTCACCCCAGAAGTGTTTTCGTGAGTATATTTAACGAGATGGTAACCCTCCCCGGGATGGGGAAACTCTACAAAGCCATAAGGGGAGATTCCCCTCACCCCTCCCCTAACCTCTTACCCTTTTGTAAATCATTTTGACAGGAAAGGTACCCCTTTTGTATACCCTTACTGAGTTAATCAAAGGTTCCCCTTTCACATCCTTTCACAATCGGCTGTGTTGTAAATAAATGATGTAACAGAGAATTAACTCTGAAGTGTAAATTTTAGTGCTAATTTAACCCATGAATAACCCACTGGGCGTTAGCCCTAGTAAAGGGAATCAGGGAATCGATTTAGATGGTGAATCGCGGCGAAGAGAAAGTAAGGGTACATATGAATGTGTCGGGGTCGATTTAGATGGTGAATCGCAGCGAAGAGAAAGTAAGGGTACATATGAATGTTGTGCCGCGTAGCAACAACCTCGTAGCTCAGTCGGCAGAGTAACGGTAGATCTATTCGGAGGTCGTGGGTTCGATTCCCACCGAGGTCAAAAGATTTTTTCTTTACCTCGTGTGGTTCCCTGATTCCCTTTACTAGGGCTAACGCCCAGTGGGTTATTCATGGGTTAAATTAGCACTAAAATTTACACTTCAGAGTTAATTCTGTGTTGTAAATAGATCACCAAAAACGGAGTGGTTCGTGGTGTAATATTGGGGAAACCGGGAGAGCTTTTAATACCCGAAAAAAAGAACATTTGAGAAACACCAAAACTGTGGCGAAAGGTTCTAGAATTGCTAATCACGCCTGGTCCAACAACCATGCCATTGATTTTGAAAACGCGTCAGTTATTGACAAAGGCACTTTTAGAACCAGAAAACATTAGAAGCGTGGCATACCAGAGTGACACCTAACGCAGATAACAATTCTTGCCCGTTACCTGGGCAATACAGCATTCTTTGCAACAAACATTCATAATTATTTACATTTCTATTATTTCGCAATTCACGCGTTTCATTCAAATTTTCTCATCGCTTTCTTATCATTTTGCCCGTCGAAGACTGCAGTTCGGGCAGTCGTAATTTCAAAAAACGGAATTCCTCTTAATGTCATTTTCATGCGCTACCTAATAAATAAATAAATAAATAAATAAATAAATAATAAATCTTATTTAACTAGGACGACCTCTTCAGCATAAAAGTTGACTGATCAATAAGGGCCCTGCAAAAAGAAGAACCTAAAACGCCAAAATACAGCCACTAACATTAACAGTAATTAACCCCATAATTTTCTCGAATTAAGATATTTGAATGAGTTTAGTATTAACACTAAATCTTCTGTTTAGTTCAGTTATAAGTATTTGCTTTAAAACGAAATCTTGACTTTTGCATACATATTTTTAAGAAAAGCCTGCGAGTAGCCAGTTTTCCTGATATCTTTATTTCGCTTACGGTGTTTTTCAGGGTCTGTCTACGCTCCTAAATTTCGATGACGATTTTCAGCTTCTCCAGCAAGCCAGCGTTAGCCTGGTGAGTACTTGTTATACACTACTTAGGTACCAAGGCCACGGCTTTTGCCTCGTTCCTAGACGTCTCTCTCTTGCTGCGAAAGCGATGGGCGCGCAAGGGAGGGCGGGAAGGCAAAAGGAGGAGGGAAGCCTCGCCTCTCTGCTTTCTCCTTCCCGTGGTCCCTCGCGAGCTCGTCCCCAGTTCTCCTGTTTCGAGCTCGCCTGCTTTCTACTGAAATCGAAGCGTCTGAGGAGGAGACAGAGGCAGCTTCGCTTAGCTTTTAAGGTGCTGGACTTGTGACCTGTAAGTCCTGGGTTCAAATCTTAATTCCTTGTTTTGTAAGTAAGCCTCCAGTCAGTTGGGATTTTAACAAGCTTTTTCTCGACTGATTTAGATTGATATTTGATACTTGGCAAAGGGTGGCTTTTATCGCTAACGGTTAAAATTTTGGCTGACCATGAACACAAATGTTAAAAATTAATCACCATTGATTTAAAGAGTCAAAAATTAATTTTTTTTGTTAATGGAATGGTGTTAGGAGCATTCCAAGGCAGAAAAGCGTATTCTTCTAATAATTGTAGACCACTATAGTTTACAAGTCAAAAAGACAAGATACAAAAAAGACGTGACAAGACGATCTTGAGATTTTCACTTTATCGGCTAACATCTTTTACTGTTAATATTTTTTTCCGGCCAATAGCTAAAACTTTCTCACGGCTAAAGTTTTGTCCCGTTATAATAATAATAATTATACTACTAAGTACTAACCCCATTTAGGCCCTCTTACCACAGTATTGCTAAATATTATGAGCATAAAAAGTCGCCATCTTTCTTGTATTTGTTATAAAAAGTTGTTGTCCCTATTTATTTATTTTTTTATAGGTCAGTCGAGGATCCGAATGTGTTATGATTTCCAAAAAATTTTTTATAAATCAAGCAAGTGAACTGACTAAGAAATGGATTAGACATAACGTAAGTATAAATCCATTTACACAAACAATGGGACATTCTAACTCAAACGTCAGAAATGTAGCTAAACTTGTTACGGTAATCACGTTTGTAATGTGAAGCACTGAGTTCATGGGAATTAGCTACTCGCGCGACAAGATAATATGATAGAAAAATTGGGCTTAGCATAGCTTAGTCATTATGGTAACCATTGCATCAAGTCTAAATGAAGGGGCGAACAAAACATGTTGTCATAATTTAGAAGACAGTCCTAAGAAAGCACGCGCGCTGATTGGTTAATAATCGTGTTTGTATAACTCGATGGAGACACAGAACTAGCGCGCGCTGTTGACGTAGTGATGGCGTGAGGAAAGAGAATTTATATTTTGATAATCAAAGTTAACAAATGTTTTCCTTTTCTCGTCGCGGTGTTTTCTGAAAGAAATAGAAAACATGTACTCCGTGTTTGTATCGAGTTATATAAACACTCGTGAAAGTTTGGGAGAACTTGAAAAAGCTGTGGAAACACTCGCCTGGGCTCGTGTGCCCACAGCATTTCTCGTTCTCCCAAACTTCCATTCTTGTTTATATAACTCAATACAAACACGGTACATGTTTTCTATTTCTTAAGTAGATAATGACGTAATGAACACGAAGCAGAGACGTGCAACCGGGCTAAACGCAGTAGGAGCTAGAAAGAGCGCTGAAGCCAAGCCACGTGAGGCTTGATGTCGGCTTCTGACTTTAAAATTGATTGACAAAATGCCACGTTTTTTCTGATTTTATTTTCAGCGTGCGTGAACCGAGTTCATGAAGTAAACTCAGACTACAGTAAGCGAAAATCGAAGACTCCTCTAATAACTTGAATGGCATTTGACTTTGAAATTCGTTCTCTTGTATCTCATAATTTTAGGTACGGTCTTATCCATCCAGAGAGACGCTGCAGAGAAATCTTCAGGAGAGAATCAACTGGGATGCATACAAACAAGATGTTATACAAACTGTAATCGCTAGATGATATTAACTTTTATCGATTTTAGAATTACGGAAAGAATTAGAATACTTGTACAGTTTTTAAATCTTGGCCAAGGAATACGAAAAAGGCAATCGTATAATATTGTGGGAAGGGAAGTCTTCAAATCGTAGAATGTGGAGGTGAAGGATGTGCGAATAATATGTTTGTAATAAATTCCGTTTTCTTCCTTACAACTGGCTAAAGTGAATCCGATCAAGTTGAACCTATAATTCCAGAGTTCAACCTGTGAATGCAACGAAACCATACACACCAATACGATGTGATCAATAAGTCAATGTAAACTAAGCGGAGTCCCCTGAATTCTGCACAATGTTATCTCGGTATTTTTATGGATACCTGAGAAGATAACCAGCGAATGCGATTTTAAGAGTTCTTAACTGTTTATTTTATCAGACATATAGAAAAGGCTCCGGCTTTGTACTGTGATGCAAAGAACTTAGTTATTGTTTGGGACGGCGAGCTGTCAGAGACAACCTCCCGTAGGAAAAAATATGGTGGCTCTGCGAACCAGAGGCATATCAACTATTCCAGGTGATATGCTTCTGTGCGCCCATTAGGCGCAAGGCAAGCTATATGTTTCCAATATTTGTCCTTGTACTAACAACATCGTGTACAATCCCCCTTATTCTGGATTTAAAAAAAAAAAATCACATTTAAAAAAAAAGCCCGCCGCAGGTTAAGGAAAACAAACCCGCTCCCTCCCACCCCCTTTAGGTATCATGGTCTGGATCCGCCACTGGTATATACTAGATTTATAGATTTTCTAACCTTTCTGCATGTGTCTATGAGTGTTGTTAGATTTTTCCTGCTCTAAGAATTATGGATAAATTTACCATCATTTTTTGCCATCCTTTTCTCCTATGGAGGATTGAATCAAAAATGGCAGAATGTTTGGAAAAAGCGACGAATGCGTGTCACGTAAATCAAAGTAATAAGTCCTTACAAAAACATTTAGTTATAAAAACGACCGATAAAAATATGAACGATGTTTCGGCCGCTCCACGGTCATTTTCAAGTTAAAGTTCATAAAGTAAAAATTCCGCATATGTACAATTTCTGAAACAATGGGATGAAGTTAAAAGCTAAGAACAATGAAAATAACAGAATGCGAAAATGAAGTGTAAATAAGAGGTGAAAAGAATGAAAACTATTGAAAGTTTAAGCAAACAGCTTTGCGCGGATAGAATCACTCTGTTTGTTTAATTTCTTTGCGATTTCACATGACTCGTTTCCATGTTGTTCTCACATGGTTGCCGATTACCGATCGTTTGTGTTCCTCCACACGTTGATGTAGTTGTAAAGCCGACATAATCTGCATCACACAGATCACACTTAAGGAAATATCAGAGGAAGTATACAACGTTTTGCTGGTTGACAATTGGAGGTTTAGGTTCCTTAGCTTTAAGCTCATCTTTGATCTCGCGGCTTGTAAAGACAGGATGTACCTAGGTATTTATCTTTCGGCTAAGATCACCAAGTTGCTCGCGTAGTTTGTTTGCTGATCTCTGATCTTTGAAGGGCGGGGGTATTCTAAGGGGAATTTCACCTGCTTGTTGCGGGGGGCGTGTGGTCCCCATTACCTTCATTTCAACGAAGAACTTGAAGCCAAATCTGAAAAATACTTCTAAATATAGTTTTTCCCCCGATTTGGGGGGAAAATGGCGGCGTTCTGAGCATGCGCATGCAAGTTTTCCTGGACTCTCCTTTCGCCCGCCCGGGTTCAGCCTCTATATGGGGCGGGAAGAAAAGAGAGTTCAGGGACTGGACTACGAACCGTTCCGCTTGTAAGGCGAAGAAAAGGGACCATTTTCAAAGTCGAATATCTCGGAGAAGTTTTAACGAAATCATGTAAAACTTTGGATTATGATTATTTGAATTATCAACTTTTATTTTAACTCAACATCAAACTAGGCCTAATTTCGTTTCATTTGACCTTTAACTTCATCCCATTGCGTGGTGTCAAGTCAGTAGAGGCTGAATACGAGCAGACTAAAATCAAGTCAGCTGTTAAGTTATACGGAAAATAAAGATCCTACCATGCGCCTGGTACGCGCTTTTGAAGAACAAGCTGTTGTTAAAGGGCACAGGTCACTCGTGAAAGAGGCAGGGAAATTTGCTGAAGAGTTTGGTGTCTCTCCGAGTCTGTCGTACCCCAACCCGAAGTTGTATGATGAGTAAGGCAAAGAAGTGCCGAAGGAGAGGATCAAGGATAAGCTAAAGCAGAGAGTTAGAGGTCAGTACGCCGAAAAAAAACCCGAGGAGAGAGGTGGAGAAGACTTGAGTAAACAAGAATGTTTCGCGTAGTTGACGATCTGGCAACGCGCGCCGACTCATACGATCGCGGGTATGATGGAGCTATATGAGCAGGTGCTTCTAACAAAGGTATACTCCTATCATAAGATCGGTACCACCCCTGCAAATGACATCACCTGTAGGTTGTGTGGGAAAGGAATAGAGAGTATGGCACACGTGATCGCGGGATGTTCAGCGCTGGACCAAAGTAAATATCGTGAGAGGCATAATGCGGCCTTAAAGGTGTTGTACTTTGAGCTTTTACGAGACCTTAAGCTGGTTGAAGAGGTCCCCCCGTGGTACTCCATGACACAACCCAAGCCAATGTATGAATCTCAAGATGTTCAAGCGTTTTGGGATATTCCCGTCTTCGCAGAGCATAACGAGGTGAGGGCAAACCGGGTGGATGCGAGGACAGTCAACCATCGGGAAAAGATAGTGAGTACCATCGAGATGAGCTGTCCGTGAGTCGAGAATCGTGGCAAGAAAGGTGAAGAGAAAACACTTCAGTATGGACCGCTTCTATGGGTGCTGAAAGCACAGAACATGGGTTATAAGATCAACCAATACAATGTGATCATAGATGGGCTGGGAGGCTGGAGTGTGGATGTGGAAAGATCTCTCAGGGTGCTTCTAGGTTCTAGGTGCAGAGAAATCTTAAGGCTAATGCAGAGATCGGTCATTTCAAGTACGCTCCACATCGCTCGGACATTCAAGGTTGCTCCCGCAGTCCCGCAGTCCCGCAGTGGAAAAAAATTAATATTAAATGGTTTTAGAACTATTGCTCCCGCAGTCCCGCACTCCCATAGTGGTAAAAAAACGAATATTAAATGGTTATAGAACTTGTGCTCCCGCAGTCCTGCACTCCTGCAGTGGAAAAAAATTAATATTTTAGAACTATTGCTCCCGCAGTTCCGCACTCTCGGAGTCGAATAATGAAATTTAGACGAGTAAAACTATTGCTCCCGCAGTCTTGCACTCCTGTAGTGGAACAAAGTGAATATTAAAACTCCAGGTTTCGGCACGTGGATTATAGAACGAGGTCTTTTCATGTGACGAGGTCTTTTCATGTGTAGCGCAATTGTTTCGGCTAATGGATTTTAGAACGAGGTATATTCATGTGTAGCTCGTTTGTTTCGTCTTCTCTTTTGTTTCCATATGCAAATATTTATTGACTGCAGGACTAAGGGAGCAGGCATTAAATGTGACGCAATCGTAAGTTCCTGGTTCATAACAAGCCTGAATATGCTGATGTGCAAATGTTATGATGGAAATTTTACTGATTTTATACAAGTCCTTATCATATTTACAAAACTGCCCTGATAGCTAAAAACAAATAAATCGGCGTCAATCTCACAGAGTATACCTGAGCGAAGAGAACCTGACAGAATGCCTGAATATCGAGAAAGAAAACTAACGAGTAAAGGTCTGCTTGCTCGAGTAAAATGTCAACAAAGAAACGCTCGCACGAGCGCGATCCTTTCAGTCTTTCCCAAGCCTCGTGAATCGGTTTCTTTGCAAAAATCCTGCTATGTTGCTGGTTCCATTACTTCTCACATGTTCTCAGTCCTTTCCCGATTTTCTAAACCTTTCTGAAAGCTGCCGGGAGAAAGCCGTCTTCGTCCAGCGCCATAACACTTCCCTCCACTCGAAGTTCCGTCAAACGGCATTGAAGTTAACACCGAAAAGTCTCGATTACACACAAATTGACACTTCAATTACGAGAACCGTGTATCACTGATCTTTGATTCTGAGACGTTTTAGGGCAAAGCTAAAGTTGATTGAAGACGATGCAAACGGATTAACGTGAAAGCTCTATCTCAATTCTGGCATCTTTGAATTGTTGACCTCCTGAACAAAAATCAAACTTTTGCGCATGCGCAAAAACGTGATTGTGTTCCTTTAATAAGGCGAGGAAGACCGTTAAATTCCATCGCGCCGGTAAAATAAGTTTTAATGATAAGCTTACATGTACATCGATTGGGAATCAATTAACTTATTGAGTTCGGCAGTAAAAGGAACGAACGCCGGAAACACTACGAAAACTTAATTCATCTCGCCGGCATCTTTGTTTTATCGTTTTTGCTTTTACTCGTTGTTGTCATTATCGCCCAAAAATGAGTAGCTTTAGTCTGAAGAAAAATAAATAGCAATCAACGCAACCACTGCGTTCTTAAAAGCCTTGAATACGAGTGCTTCAAAAGAGTTTTGGTCCAAGGGCGACAGCAGTCATTTCGAAACTTCTCCATCCTTTCAACTGTTTACGCCCTGGGTATACACTTCTCCTGTACTTGCTAATAAACCAAACTTCGAAGAATTAAAAGATGTACAATCTAGAACAAACTCTTCACAGTTGGAAAAGAAGAAACCTCATTTTAATCGGAAGGAAACATCGTCAAAACACGAGGTCTAGCCAAACTTGTATACAGCACCTCACTTTTAACAATATCGAAGCTGCTTATAGACAGTATCAACAAAATTATTTTTTAATTATGTACAGCGCCGCAAATAATCCCAGACCACAAATGATCTCAAGACCGGAAATGATCCCCAAACTGGACTGCAAATGATCCTGAACCAGTAATGATCCCCGATGTGGACGGCAAATAATCCCCGCCGGAAAACGAGGAATGGCATGCAGTTTGGTTTCCTGGATTTTATTATTATTTTTTTTAATTTTGTCATTTTTATCAAATAAACGATGAATTAGATAAACATAAACAAAAGATCTTCTGACGACGTAAACTATGACAAATTTATCTTATTTTCTCTTGACAATTCTTCTGAAAAATTAGTGGAAAAATCAAAGCTCGTAGACAGCGATACTATTTCGCAACAACCTCGATCTACAACAATAACAGCTTAATGCTACCAAAACTAAGACAAAAAAATCTTTTGTAGATTTTACTTGGATGCCATTTTCATGTTAAATAATCTGGTTTCAAATCTTCATCATTATACTGCGCCAAAGACGCGAGAAACAAATACAAAAGCAAGTGTTAATTCCGACAGTAACAGCGTTTGCGACATGTTTATGACCTTTTAGTTAAGTTCTGCGAATGAGCTAGAAATTCTGCTTCCCAACACTTCAAGCCAGTTTGACATTTAGTCCGTATCTGCAACAGTTATCTTCAATTTAATTTTAGCCAGAAATTCTGGACAGGAGCACTGGTTGGTACTCTTACAAAGTAGGCAGAGCGATCTAACACTTGCGTTCATTACCCATGAAAAAATGCGAAAAATCGAAAAACCGCATATTGTTATAAACTAGAAGCAGAATGGCAGCCGTAAAAAGCTGTTTTGTATAAGATTCTCAGACTAAAGAAGTCTTGCTTCATGAGATAAGAATTGGTTACACCACTACAACCATGACTGAACTATATCCGTTAGAATTCCTTGCTACTGACTTTTAAAATCGATTACAAAAGTATTTCATTTCACGTGATTGACCAAAACCGTAAACTGCACATGAAAAGTCTGTAGCACCCAAGACTTGGCCAAACGTGCAGGCCAGGAAATAAGGCATGACTTAGATGAATATTGAGTGGCTGAACTGACGTTATTAATTCGTTTGCAATTTTCGCTTAACTTCGGTTAAATTGTTATGAAAAATTATGGCTAAATATAGACAAAAGCCGATTGCAAGGCATTCCGCAGAGCTTTTAAGGTAATTATCCGAAGAACTTTTTATCATGAGATTTCACTGAGTATCCACATAAAATTGCAGTCGGACGAAGTGAAGACGCTCAACTTGGAACAACTCTCAGAATTCTACTGTATGGTTCTAAGTTATTGGCAAGAATTCATGTTTTTAACTGATAACAAAGAAATACCAGTATATGGTCAAATAATCTGGAATAATCGCAACATTTGGCTGTAAGGCAATCTTTATTAAAGAATGGTATAACAAAGGCACAATCTACATCCAAGATCTGCTTACGCAGACTTTAATTTTCTTTCTCAAACTCATTTATTATTCATGCAGCTCTTACCCAACCAGAGCATCTTATTCTGGTCAGGTGGATGGGTTTAGAAACCCAATGAAAAACGAGTTGAAAACACGGCCGTGTTTGAAATTATTTTAAACAGCGTTCCATCCAAGACCGGCTAGCTGTACACCGAGTATACATAGAACAAATTAGAATTTGATTTAAGACTGATACTATGAAGAGGAGAAGACCTAAGGGATAGCTTGCGTTTTTCAGGTTCTCTGCCTTTACAAGAATTAATACAAACCAAAGGGGTAAGGCCAATTTCAAGCGCCCTACCGTTCACCTAAGCCGAATCGAATGCAAATAAGAAAAATCCTTTGTTATCCCCCATTACCATACGATTCGGCTCATGTGAAATACGGCGTCTGAACTTGGCTTACTAGCGTTCAAGCCATTAAGCACGGGCTTAACAAGAATTTCTGTAAATAATTTTTTAGTTGCCGAAAGGCCATATTTTTTCTTACTATTCAATGGCGAATTACTGCGATACAAACGCTTTATTTTGAAAACCAAAACAATGACGTTTATTCGTAGACATGAAAAATGCTGAAAGGTCAATTACAAAGCAAAACTTTGAAATAGTTTTGCGTATGAAAATTGAATCTTTTTTTCGGACGTTGACGAAATTTGATACACGAATTATGCTGTGCAATTTGGGCTTATATGGAAAAAAATGGCTGGCTACACCCCAGCAAACACGAACAAGCAATTTTATACAAAAGGTGTTCAATGATGGCAGTGCCTTCGGGCCAAGTTTGAAGGGTATCCATGAAACAAAAGTGTTTGGCTAAAATAAACGTCGAGAACGAATAGAATTGAATAATTAACTGAAGGCTCAGTTGTTATTACAAAACCGAGTGAAAACAGGACGCTGTCGAAGGCGCACAGTAGAGAATTTATTGCTACCGCGCCGGATTTATTTCCTTAAATCCAAGACGGCGTGAACAGACTTATTCCTTGTCCTAATAATGGCCGCCTCAAGTATCGATATCAAGAAGGCACGGCTGGAAAAATTCCCTACCGATATTGCAGTCGAACTGAAAGAGTTTGCTAAAAAGCATAGCTTACACTGCGCCAAAAAATGCCAAGGGATGGGAATAAAAGCATATGCCGACAAGAGTGAAGCAGACCAGCACCTTACCTCTTTCAAAATGAAATGTACGGGTGTGTTGTCAGAAATCACTTGCCAAGAAATCGAGAAGATGCTTCAGAATACTGGTTGGCATGCGGCAAACACCATGAAAAGTAAAACGTGTCGGCGGCAAGGCAGTCGTAAAGGTTACAAGAACGACGCTAGTACATGACAAATGGGAAGTGGACGAGCATTATCACAATATCGCACTAGAAAAAGAAATATCTGAAGATCTGGCGAATAACGGGCTATGGGCTGGGGTGCTGCTTGGTTTGCTGCCAATACAATCTTTGGTCACCAGGAAGAAGCAGAACGCCAGAGAGAAATTTTGAATGAATATTTCGGCAAGATACATGGATAAATCACAGTGGCCCAAATTCTGTCGCAGAGACCACATGAAGACAGTGAACATTTTGCGCCCACACTTGGTGATATTGGGGCACTTGAAAGGCTTCCTCTCGATGTTTCAGACGAACTGAAAGGGTACGCTGAAAAGGTAGCCTGGCACTGTTCTAAAATGCGCTTTGGCGATCGAGGAGAGGCAGATGCCGACAGAAATTGAAGCCAATAACCATTACGAATCTTTTAAAGAGAAATGCAAGGGGTTGTTGTCAGGCAAGTCATGCGAAGATATCAGGTCCATGCTTTGGAATGCGGCCTCGTACGCAGCAAACAAAACAAAGAGCGAAAGGTGCTGGCGGTTAACTAAACGCAATCATTACAAAGCGAATGCTTCCAGCGATGAAAAGGAAATTGAAAAGAAGTTTCAAGACGTCATCAATGAAGGGGAAATAACCAAAACGTTAGCGAGAAATGTGAGAGAAATGGGCATAAATGCGGCATGGTTTGCTGCGCACACTATCGTTGGACGTGATGACGACGCGAGGCTTAACCAAGCAAAACTAAACAGGCATTTCAAGAAAATGAGTGGAGAAATAAACCTTGTTGCTATGAATTTCATCTTGGACGACGCCAAAATACTGTCGCAGACACCAAAAGAAGTATCTGAAAAAACCCTGGTGAACAACACTGATACAGAGCAAGCCATGATGTTTCGTTTCTCCCTGACTGAAGGAAAAACCCGTTCTATTTCGCATACCACCGGCTTCTGCTATAACATCAAGTCGGGTTTTAAGGCGGGCTTCTCCGGATTTGGAGAGGCTAACTTCGAGCTTTCATTTAGTTTCTCGCACAACCACACTTTTGAACAACCTACAAGTGCTGGTACCACCAAGACGGTTGAATTCCCGCTGTCGGTTCCCGCACATTCCACTTGCGTTGCCAAAGGGATGGTGCATGAAGCCGAGATGGATATCCCTTACGAGTTGGTGTGACGGTCACGTTTTTTTTAAAATCTTTAAAGCTATTAAACTTTAAGACTTTTCAATCTTTCTCAATCGTGGCCAAGATTTCGTATACTAGCCCAGTCTGTTTATGTCATGTAAATCGTAGTCCTTAAGCGTTAGTTCGAACCGATCATTACTCAGTGAAACCTTGAGCAGACTTTCACTTTCAATTGTTTGGTGTGCACGTAGTTTGTGAGCTGTAATTAACAACAGTTCTGAGAGCTACTTGGTTTTATTTGATATGCAGAAAGCATTCTACAATGCCATGGAAAAGAACATAACATTTCGTTTTACTTGTCATTATTTTCGGTGTAATTTGTTTGATTGTATTAATATGTATACAAAGGTATCAATTCAACTGTGTTTCAGTAAGTTGTAATTTCGAACAGAGAACAATTAATCTCATGTGTATCTTTCCTATTCAAATATAAATAGCTTAAAACAGAATTCAGTTTCTGTTTATAGAAACAGTGGCAGTTGATTTGTTTTGGTTCTGATAAGTAGTCCAGATAAGTAGTCTCTTAATTGTCCAGACCAATTGAAGTTTTGTTCTTATATCCCATGCCGTTTTGAAACGCTACCGTAAACATCGAAATAAAAAGGTGGTTAGTTTTCAAAGCTTCTTGCTTGTCATTGGTTTTTACTTTGCAAATCGACTTTGATTATGTTGCCCTCAACTCACCAGTATAATTTGATTTTTTCTCGCGAAATAAACACGCCGGTGTCTGCGACATGCCGACCAGCGCATTTTGCCGAATAATCCAGTTACTTGTCCTAAAACCGCAGTGTGCTTAATTCCTATGGCAAGCTAATTTACCGTCGAATCGAGTAGTCCGAGTTCGCGTCTCATGTATACAAGCTGGCTATATGCTTCTCTCTTCTATCTCCACGTGTGTTTCACGGGATCGGGCACGACATACATTAAAATGCGGCCTGTGAATTCACCAGTCACAGTACGCATAGTTATCAACAGGTATACTAAGAATATTGTTATTTTATTCATTTCACTATTGGTAGAATAGGTAACACCCAAAAAATTCTGCAAAGTAAAAAGTATTTTTGATTCCATAAAATGCAAAGTCTAGACGATATTTTAATTTCAAGTTGCATCAAGGCGACGAGTAAACGGGAGTTATGTTTCTTAGTTAAGAAAAATTAGAGAAATTGAACAAAAAGAGCAGAACAGACTTCCAGCTCATGCAACCAACGTAGATATGCCGATGATAAAGTAGAATTAACAAGTTAGCATCAAAAAAAGGCTACGCCTCGTCAAAGTTGAAGAAATGCTCCCGCAAGGGAGCATATGAGGCTTTTTGCCTCAAATATAATTTAAAATTGCAATAACAGCGTATTGGAGCTCTCTCGTGCGGGTGGACCGGTGAGGGTGGGACTCTGCAGAGACTCTGCTCCCCATAACTCAGCCTCATGAGGGAAGTTGAGGGGGAGCAGAGACGGGGGAGCATTTTACTCAAATAATTTCTTAGATTTTTTTTTCATTGTTACATTAACATGTTAAAACGCTTTTAGAATTTGTATCAATAATCGTCGACAGTACCTAGCCTGGAAAATTGGATGTAGATGTTAAGAAAGCTCGATAACAGTCAGTAATTAAGTTAGGTCCATTCATTTGCCTAGCGGTAGGGGATCGGGACGTGCAGATGACCTCATACTAACTCTTATATTACGCTTGGGTGACCTGTGGTTCGAAAGCTGCACATCCCACGTAAACGTTTTATGTGGTGTTCAGTCGAAAATCGCAGGACTAAATGATGAACTGATCCCTGAGTGATCGAGGCATGAACGAACATATTTATGTCTGTTTACGCCTCGATCACTCAGGGAGCAAAAAACGCACCATTTTGGCATCATTGAAAGGGAAGGTGTGGTCCAGATGTTCCATTTATTTTGTCCAAGATTGTGGATTCTTTTGGTAACAAACACAAGCTGAGAATTGCTGAGTTCTTTGCATCGTTACCTTTTCTAACATAGCTTTGTAATAAAAGAGTAAAACCATCAACACATTGTGTTCATCATTGAAGAAAAATAGAACAGATAGCGCGGACATGCCATGCCATCCATGTTTGTTTTTATGCAATACTTGTGCGCGCGCTGAATTGCGTTAGCAAGATCACGCGCAAAAACTGTGTTCGGCCACCTCAAGCAGGCCACGCGCGAGCGATGCGCCATGCGAGAGTGTGATCCTCGCGCATGAGCTTCGGAAAGGTGATCTTTCCCGCAGGTTAGTCTCAGAGCCCATGTTGTGACAAACCCACGGGGAGGTCTTGTAGTTTGATCGATTACTTGAAATTGGTCACAATTCCCGGTCAGAATTGGAACTGTTCTAAGAGGATCTGTGATGTGTAAAGCTTGTTGTGGATAGCTCGGATGGTTCTCTAGGAATACTGTTGCACCCTGCAAACAATGCCTTTTCTTTCTCTACTTTGAGGCAGCGTGGCCGAGTGGTTTAGGGCCCTGGTGTTGTAATCTGGAGGTCCAGGGTTTAAGGCCTCCACCCTGTCACCAGCGGGATTTGTTTCTCAGTAGTCCCGAGTTCAAATCCTCGGTCACGCTTTGTAAATAGCCAATTATAGCATAGCCACATGCTAGCGCGCGCTCTGATTGGCTACTATTTTATGAAAAAGAAATGGATGAAATGTCTCGGTATGTTATAAAAGCAATGACCAATGTCTAGCGTGCGTCCATCCAATTCGGGATGCACTTGGATAGTTGGGAGAGCACTTAGGTACCTAGAGGTGCTCTCGGCTGCGCCTCGATTATCTCTTACGCTACCTTCGTGCTCTCCCAACTATCCGCGTGCATCCCGAATTGGATGGACACACGCTAGATATTGTCCATTCCTCAGTAAAGCCTGGTTTTCACTAGCGACGCAAGCATAAGCGCAAGCACGAGCTCAAGCTCAAGCTCAAGGATCAAAATTTTTCCTTGTTCTTGTGCTTGCGCTTATGCTTGCGTTCGCTTGCGTTCGCTTGCGTTCGCTTGCGTTCGCTTGCGTTCGCTTGCGTTGTGTGAAAATGGAGCATTATGCTTGCGCTTGTGCTTGCGCTCATGCTTAACAGGCTTAACTGGTCTGCCTCCTGCCAGTTGGGATTTTTAACTATGCTACGTTTATTTGAAATATTTGTTTTTCTTGTTTCAGTGGCATGCCTGTAAACTAGCAAATGCTTAGTGTTACGCTAAGTGCACGTTCACTATAAGTCAGATTTACATTTTACATTACTTTCTTTTTCCATACCTGCCAATTTTTTCTGAGGTATAAGCGTGGGATTTTTATCCTGAGAGTGCTGGGATTTTTGACAACGACACGATAATTTCCGAAGATTCCCGAAGGAGTCTGAAGTCTTCCGAAGAAGTCCGAAGGCTTCCAAAGACTTCCAAAGTTTTCCGAAGTCTTAGGAAGCCTATAAACACGAGCTCGCTCCCAGTGCTTTTCACTTCAAAAATCAGAGATCGCGAGGAAGGTATTGTCATTTATTCATTTTTTACATGGTTTTCGTTCCTTACATGGGTCTGAGTTAATATATTTTTGGAAATTGTGTCAAGCAAGATGGCAACAACTCACATTTTTCAATCAGGCGTAAGAAATTGGCCCGTAAGCGTAAGCCGGCGTGAGATCGCAGGCGTGAGACTCGCGCCTAAGGCGTGAGAGTTGGCAGGCTTATTTTACGTGTTTGGCCCATTCACCCCGTTTGAGCGCGGGCTCAGCATTTCCCTATTTTGGGAATAATGTTGTATAAGTTAGAACATGCTGTCTACAGTAAATAAAATGGCGATATCTGGAGGAGCTCATGGCAACTGTGTTTTTTGACCTATCAAACCTCTAGCATCAACTCAGAAAATGATACGAGAGGATGATAAAAATGCAGTCGTGTTCAAGATCGTCGAAAAGCTGCAGAACAGCTCGCTCTTCCTGGAAATGAAGGCAGATTTACAGGTGAAACTTCACAGAAAAAGTAAATTATTAGTATAGTGGACCGGACGTATACTTGTCACAGAAGAAGGAATTCGATGCTATTGGCCTCTATTGCCATTAAAAATTGAAAATATACAGGTTGTTGTTTGTACCTTTGTTTAGGAGTGAAAGGTTTTCAATATTTATGCCTAACTTTGTCTGCGCTATTTGTGCAGTCTGCAATCCTCTGTCTTTATAATTGGTAGTCACTTAAAGGGATAGACCAGAAGGCCCTTCTTCCCTCTGTGACACTTCATGCACGATCTATCCCTTCCAGTGACTACCTTTATAAGTAGTCTAGATGTACATGTACAGGGTATGTGCAGTCTGCATTTTACACTGACTTCTACTGTTACCAATAAATACAGTTCTTTTATCCATACAGAAAGAGGTTGCAAAACCTCACATTTATGTCACAGACATGAAGAAGAGTGTTGAAAACTATCTAAGGGACTCAGGCTGGGAGATCAAGCTACAGAATGCAGTTTACACTCAACTTAAGAGGTAAGACCTCTTATTGCTGTCAACTCTCATTATAGCGCACATGCTCATGAACATCAGTTAGTATCTGTAATAGTGTGTTGTAAGGGTATATGATAGCGGGGTGTGAGATAAAAAGTTCCCTTAACATGCAATAAATAACTTAAGCTCAAGTGAAGAAGCAAGGACTATTGTGCAGACAAAAAACATTTGGATGTGAAAATGAGCATATTCCAGAAGTCTTTTGAAGCGTATTTTGACAAAATAATTATGTGAGAATTACATGCTGTCCGCCTTATCAAGAGTCAAAACAATAAAATTGTCATTTTGGTACCACAAAAGTATCCATAATTCTGTAAAAGTGAGAGTCTGTAATAGCGGGAGTCATTTTCAGTCAAGCTTTTGCCAGGATCTGGATTTTGTTCATGATAATAGCAATCAAGCATCCCTGATAGTTGGGTGTTTGCAAGACCACAGTTGACTGTACATGTATATAGCTGGCTCTATGAGTAGCAAGATGAACCAAATCCTGCTCAGTGATTGGCTACACAAGTGGGCATGAGGACACCACCTTGCCTAAGTGGGATTACATGCCATGTCCCACAAGAAAAATTTCCCTGAAACCAAAATAGTAAAGCCTTTATTTAACAAGCTTGACAAGTCAAGATAACATGGCTGAAAATTGGCCTCATTCTTTCTTTGCGGGAGGTGCAGTGGCCTCATGGTTAGTGCGCTTGATTCCGAAGTGAGTGGGCCGGGTGCGAATTGTTGGGGAACCCTAACAAAAATTGCGGGGGAGTGACCTGCGATGGACTAGCATCCCGTCCAGGGGAAGTAGAAATACTTCCAGCCGCTTCATGTTACAGAAACCTTGGCTCTAAGGCTTCACTTTTTCACTTTTCTTTCTTTGCGCATTCATGAACCTCATCTTCATCTTGGCCCATAAGCACACTAATCTTGGGTAATATCCAGCCATTTTGACCTCACACTTGGTCAGTAACCCATATGAATAAAATTTTGACAGATGCAAGAAACCAGGGTTGTCAAAAGTTGCCAGCTACCAATGAAAACTGCCATCTTCAAGATCTGCTGTTGACCATTCATCTAATGCTTTGCAAATATGCTGGTTACTTCAACAAAGCTGGATACTTCAACCAAACTGGTTACTTTAACAAAGCTGGTTACTTTAAAACTTTGTTTCAACCCTGAGCAGCTCAGGAACACTCCGTAGGCAGGCAGATGAGATAGGTCAGGCTTCAATATTTCATACTGAGTCTTGGCTCTATAGTCATAGGAGCTAGCTAATCTTCCCACTCTCTCAAGTTACATTTCTTGTTGTACATGTATAAGGGTTTGATAATAAGCCAAGAGAGGGTTTCTCATGCTGAGGTTTGGACATTTTTTACCAGTTTGCCAATGTCTTCATTGTTGGACAATCCGCAACAGCAAGTAAAGGAACCATTAGCATTTATTCGCAAAGCACAGGTATCTGAAATCCATTACCTGATAATTTTAAGAGATAGAGAGTAAATTAATGTGATACTGAGTAAAATAGGCATTGTATCTATAATAGGTAACAAAAGCTATGAATATTGTTGATGTGATGTCTTGTAATATTTCAATATAATTCCATATCATCTTCAGACTGAAGTGACCTACAAGTAGCAGAAATTTAAATACAACAAGATGGTACACTAGCATTGATATTCACATGAAAATGCAAAACGAAACGAAACGACCTTTTATTGTCTATTTCCATCTGACTTGTGTTAATTTACAGCTAGACTATAAAGAAGTAGTCATTTGAAACATACGCACGTCATTCCACGTATGTACAAAAGTCATGTGCTATGTTGCGCTATTTTGTCCTTTGCTGTGCTAGTTGTCATGTTTTAGAATGCATCACCAAGTAAGGATACCCCCCTCCCCGCCGAGGTGTTAGAACCTTGGATGATGATGATGGCCAAATTAGGATGCATACAACTTGACATTTGTAACACATGGGAAAGGCATGCATAAACGTTGCTCAATGTGCAGCTGGTAGAAAGTCTGTAGCTACTTTAGTACTCTCCAAACTTCACATTAAAAGTACATCATAACTCAACATTGACATACAGCAAAATGAAAACAAGATGAGTTCTGTCGTGATGGTTTACTTGGCTGGCATGCAGACTTAGGATAGCTGGCCACAATCCAAATTGTTTTTCCTATTCCTTTTGTTTCACCTGCCTTTAGTTGACTCTAAATCCCTTGCAATGTAAGCACACCAAACTATTAAAGAAGCTCGCCTGATAATTATTACATAAAAGTTTTGGCATAACATTATTTAACAATGACTTGTACAGTTGAATGTTGCTATCTTCAATTGTCAAGTGGAAAAAGCAGTGAAAGACAGAGTTCTAGAGGTTGAGACAGCCGAAGAAAAATGACATAGAAAGGATATCCAAGAAAAACGGATTTAAGTGCAAGGGACTGGTGACTTTGAAGTAACCAAGTTTTGGATAATGTGGCTCAGTTATAGTATAAATTATTACAATTATTAATGATATCGTTGTAAACTTGTAGATGAGCTGGGAGAAGAGAATTGTGAAGAGCATTAACAGCATGTGTACAGAGTTGTCACTACCATTGGCGAGGAAGGTTAATGCATTTCATTTATTAATTTTACTTAAATTTGCACCTTTTTTATTTTTTACAAAAAAGAGCATTAAGTAATAGGTTTTTTATGTGGAGGGAAAAAACTGAGATAATAATCTAAACAGGAGTCATGGCTGAATGCTGTATATGACTATGTTCATAGCTGTTTGATCTCTATCAAACTGTACTTTCAATACAGACTCTGAGCCTTTTTTAATTATATTTAAAAAATTTAAAAATAAACAAAACATTTCTCCGAACCAGATATTACATAGTTACTGTAATTATTAGTAATAAATTTATGTCTCCATATTTCTGGCATGGTAGAAGCATGAAGGTTGTCCCTTTTTTTTACAGAGATCGTCAACTGACCAAGCTAATATATCATCAAAGTTTGAAACTTTGGGTGGTGAACTGGATGAAAAGCGTGAGATAGATCTTTACACAGTTTTTAAAATGATTTAAGTGTAATACTATCATTTTATAAATATTAATTAAACTGATCATTATTGCTTTTAACAAATTAATGCTTTCAGCTTTGCAATTATGTATTTACATACTTGTCCAATACTCTTACAAATTTATGCATAGCATTGTATTATATTCTATTGTTTTGCGTCGTTCTCAACTGTATTGTATTGTTAATCTATTGTTAATCTATTGTTATGTGGATATAATACAATACAATGCTAACTGAATTTGTCGGAGTATTGGACAATCCTCTGTATTTAAGTCTATATATTCAAGTGCTAGCTAAGTCAGCCCTCTGTCTGGCACTTACATGTATTTATGGATCTCTGGCTTCAGTGGCATTGAGTCTCACCAAGAGTATATCAACTTTGCTTCTGATTATGATAGTACATGTATACTACATGCAGTTTATTCCACAGGGTCTCTGTGAAAGTACGTGTTGTTTAAGACTGCTTTGAACAAGAACACAAATGAATGCTCAATGGCTCTCACATTTAGTGTGCAAATAACTTTGATCAGTTCTTTTGAATTATTCCCAAGTTCGTAATTTTTTTTTCAGAAATGGAAAAAATTAAGCCAGTCTATGCTCCTAAAGACTTCTTTGAGGTAAGTGTTATACTGTATTACTACTAACAGTACTCTTTAAATTCTTGTTGGCTTTGAAATTTTATAGCCAGTTTTTTTGTTTCATCTCCAAACCTTTGGTATAAAAATAAAATTTCTTTCAATTGAAAATTTCAAGCCAAATACAAATTAAATTTTATCTAAAAATGTATTTTACTGCTGCACTTTGAATCTGGCAGGGAACATTATTTTTAACAAACTGGTATTATTATTATTATTATTATTACTTCCCTGCTAGCAGATGTCTCTCACGACAAGGCAAAATGAAGGAGAGAGACCTCTACCAGCTTCCGACGAGTTGTTTGATGAAGCCGCCGACCAAATTTCTGGTCGAAACTTACCGGTTTTCAAAACCGGTTTTGTTTAATGTGTAATGCCCGTGCCTTGTTAGACTGTACGTTGATAATTATAGAGCCCACGGTAGATTACGGCTTTCGAGATCCGCGAGTGTAGAAGGGTGCTTATCATTTAGCAAAAAAATCCGGAAATTTTGGTTGAAAGTCCAATGGAACAGTAATTTTCCAGAAAATTTGTTCAGAAATTGTAGACTTCCTCCAGAGGTGGAGCGGAATGGCGGAAATTTCCTTACCATTTGCTGAACCGCTTTCCAGTTTCAGTCTCTCGAAGTCTCTCAACAGCCGTAAACAATTACGGGAAATTGCATTGCAAATGGTAAGCGCTATTTCGTCTGATTTTGGAAAAACCCTTACCATTACTTAACGGTCGTTCCAATCAATTCATTTTGACAAATGGTAAGCACCCGAAACTTCTCACTTTGATCATATTATTTTGCCTCATCGTGAGTGACCTCTGCTAGCAGGGAATCCATGGCGTAGCGAATTTGCATATGTGTGCTTGTCTTTTGAACTCGTTTTTGAATCGAAACTCGCTGTTTTTGTAATTAAAACTTTGAATGTACACAATCTTAGGAATCGAAATATTAACCACTACTCGACACTATTTCAGTAAAGTTCTTCAGTATTAAAATAAATCCGTCTGAAAGAGAGAAAGTGAACTTTTATTACATAACAAATAGAAAACGTGACATGCATGCAAACCGGTTCTCTTGGTTGTGTCGCATGTGACAAAAACGTCACTTATTGTTAAGGAAACGCGAGCGCATGCATGATAGGAAACTCGTCGGAAGCCGGCAGAGGTCTCTCTCCTGTCGTTTCATGTTGCCTCGTCGTGAGAGACCTCTGCTAGCAGGGAATATTATTACTATTATTATAGTTAATAATTACTAGTGTATTCAATATCTTTAGTATCTTTAAAATTTATACAGTCATTAAGTTTATTGAACATTGTAAGAACATTACAGATGCATATTTTTTACTCTGGTATCTGTCTTCCAGGCCCTTATCAGCATAGAAAATCCACGTTTTACTCCACTTAGAAAAACACCAAGGTAAATTTTTACAAAACTTTACCATCCTGTTGTGAGAAATGACAGCTCTGTAAGTCCAATAATGCACATACAGCTCCGGCAGGCTGTAAGAGTTTTGGCCTTCTTTAAATTGGCGCCAAAAAGGTGAGGCAGGTTAATTCATTATTGTATATTGACACAAGCATTCAACTCTTTTCAAAAGTGAATTTCTAGATTTTTCTTATACATGTAAATTACTCAGTACCCAGATTGGTTTACAGAGTTGGTATTTTCATTAATGACAATAAATTATTCCTATCTTTATCAATATTAAGTACAATGATGGTCTGAGACTTGCAGACCTCATTCTTATTTACTGATCACTTACATGTTTATGCTGTGGGCAGCATTAAGATGATTTAACGGTAATAATTTATGAACAATATGTAATTACCAGTTGCCCTCAGTGTTTTTCTTCCTTTGCAACAGTTCCATCAAAGGCTGGGGTTTAATCAAGGTTCAGCTGTTTGTGAAATCTCTCCAAGAAATGGTATGTTATTAGCTAAGAAGTTGTGACATTTGATGTATACTTCATGTGTGAAAGACTTGACTTGTAAATGGTACCAAAGTACATGTATATACAGTCATCTAGAATGTTCAATGTCTGTAGTAATTCAGATGCATCTGAATATGTAGTTGGAACTGTTTGTAGTTAATGTATTCTTGTATATATAGGAAATCTGTCTTTTGATTTTTCCGTAGTACAGTGCTCCATACATTACAGTAGAGCGTAATATGTAAGCTTCAGTTTTTAATCCCACATAGCATAGTAATGTAGATGGAGGACCACCCTAATTAACTTAGTGTTAGCTGGTGATATCCTCTGTAAATATTGTTTATTATTATTATTATAATAAATTATTATTTATTATTTATTATTATTAATATTATTATTATTATTATTAACTGTGCAGCTGAGCACAGTTCTTGCTCTGCAGGGTTTTATTTTTTGTCGGTGACCAGTGCCGAACTTCCGCTCAGCCAGACATTGAATTACGCAACCTTTGATGTTAAAAGGCCAAAAACTGCTGAAGCATTAATGCACGGAAAATGTTATGGATATTGTTTTCTTTATGGTGCATTAAATATAATTATATTTTTTTTGGTTTTATCAAAGTGTTGGATTTGAAGGGAAAAAATTAAATATGATGAAAAAGAAGGAATTATGTCAGCCATGGAATGCACTGAACTTGCAGGTTTCACTTTTGCTACATTACAAATAGATTACACTTTTTGAGTTAATTTCTCCAGTAGCTACTGTCATAAGTTTATTTGCAATTTTGCGAGTATTTCTTGTTGTGTTTTGGAATTGAGTAACGAGATGTGAAGGAATATTAAACATTTGCTGTGATAAACAAGAGCATGCCAGAACTTGCAAGAGGGAATACCCAACCATTCTAAAATTAGCTGTGGATAACCTAAACCTTGTATAGTGTGATCTGTGTGACGTTTTTGATTGTTCTGTACTCATAGCACAAACAAATTACATTTATGACTTCTATCAATTAAGGAAGCCGTTTTTTAATAGTGTTTTTAATAGCGTAATACTTGTTTCCTTTTCTTATCATTCATGAGTAAAATGTACAATGTTCCAAATATTGCTTTCTTAATTATGGTGTGTACTATTTTTTTTTGGTTTTATCAAAGCATTGGATTTGAAGGGAATATTAAATATGCTAAAAAAGAATTATGTTAACCATGGAATGCACTGACGAGACAGTTTTCATTTCGCTACATGACAAATAAGAGTGATCATGCAATAATGCAGTTTGTGTTGTTGACGTGATGTGGTGTCTATGTTGCAGTTAATTTTTGGTCTCAGTTAATTTTATAATTTAACTAGTCAGTTTTTTTTCTAACTAGGGTATTTTATAATAATTTTTATTACTATTTAATATTTACTTATTTTTATTTAGTTTCTCAAAAAGAATAACACACTCACTACCAGCCCTAACCCAAACCTTATTGACCCATCTAGCCCTAACCTTATCCCTAGACCTAACCCCCTCAATTTTTTTGTCCTTTTTTTCACCTGGATTTGAACTCCAGATCTCTGACTTTGAAGTCCATCTTCATATCCACTATGCCACACAAGCAATTGTTGCAAATTTGCTCATATTTGTTGGTCTAATAAGTTATTGGTCCCAGACTCACCCTTCCCCACAATTTAACTGGTTTGAAAATTTCAACCCAGTTTGAAAAATATGAACCAGTAAAAAATAAAATCACCTAGTTAGAAAAAAACTAACTAGTTAAAAATAAAATCACCTAGCTAGAAAAAAAACTGACTAGTTAAATTATAAAATTAACTGAAACAAAAAATTATCTGCAACATTTACAGTAATCGTTGAATCATCAAGGCCTGCTTTAAAATGTGCACTATGTTGTGACTGTAGTGCTGTAGACTAAAACAGGTAAATTTAAAGCGTGGTTAGAAGATCTGAAAGATTATTATTATAATTATTATTAATATTATTATTACTATTATTATTGTTGTTGTTATTGTTGCTGTTGCTGTTGTTGTTGCTGTTGCTGTTGCTGCTGCTGCTGCTGCTGCCGTTGCTATTGCTGCTGCTGTTGTTGTTGTTGTTGTTGTTGTTGTTATTATTATATTATGATCTGTTTTAATAATATTCTTACTTTATCTTGGCTACATGTATTTCAATCCATTTATTAGAAAGCAGCTTACAAAGAGCTGGATCCGGGAAATTCCCACAGTGGAGTGGATGATGCCCTGCTAGAAAGTACCTCTTTTGGTATGTTCATCATTTTCATTCCTTTCTCTGCCTCTGCATTCCATTCCATTTCACTTTCATTTTCTCTGAGTCTTCTTCCTCCTCCTCTTTTTCCCTCTTTTCCTTCTCCTTTCTCTTTTCCACTGGAGTTCTTCCCTGCCTTACCCCTACACCTCCTCCCTTGGTCCTACTCCTTCCCACATTTCTACCTACCTCTTTCTTCATGCTTTCTAATCATCTTCTGCCGTTTCCTATTCTCACTCTTCCTCTTCTCTTTTCTGATTCTTGGCCAATATCTTCCTCCTTGTCCTCTATCTGAATCCCTTGTAGGATAGAAGGTGGCAGCTGTACAAATTACCACAAATACCTCAGGAACATAACACAACCCAGTAGGCACAGGACAGCCATGTTTTGGTGTTTTTGCAACATTTGTCCCTATACTAACAACATTGTGTATGCTAGGTTTGAAGCGGTTTAGAACTTTCAGTCTGTAAATACAGTATTTACTAGTATTGCTAGTGTTTTCTTGCACTATGAATTTTGAGTAAACATACTAGTCACAATATTTTTCCAGCAGAGGATTACCGACCTGTGTATCTTCCATTTGCCTTGCTTTTGTATTTTGCTGAATTCTGGTATATGACTGTTTTCCATAACCAACAAGAATGTTGAAGTAATGATGTGAAACTTTATAGATAAGTATACATGTTTGGTACATTTGAAGAATGTACATGTAGTAAAAGAGTTTCTCAAATAACAGGAAGGTTTTCAATCTGTGATATTATAATATGCACAATAATAATGATAATAATAATAATAATGTTTTATTCAGCTCATATTGAAGTTTACAAATTTGATTTTAAATTCTTAATAAGGTTTCAGTAGATTACATTAATTTAGGTACATTAATTTTAATTGACTCTAGAAACATTTTCAACTGAATGGAACAAAATAGGACAAAAAGGTAGGCAAAATATTTGTTTATGTTGGCCCAGTAAATATATACCCGGTACCTTAAATAAGCTGCTTTAATTTGTCCTTTACTTTTTATTTTCATTGCATAACTGGACTTAAACTGGTTTACCTTGTAACATTCACCAAAACCCTAGCTTCAAATGTGTGCTTCTGCATTAAATAAAGTTATATTGTATTATATAATAACCCAAGTTATTCTCGCATTTTGCTTGGTTCTCGCCTATGATCTATTAGAGGACAGATGCACAATTGACGTCATCATTACAAACTTTTTCCCTCTGCCGTTTTAAAATGGCGGAAAGTTTTGAGAATAAGGATGATATTTTACGTGACTGGGCAAAAGATAAGGTACAAGAAAGTCTTGCCGAGGAATTGAACAGGTTTGAGAAGCCAGGAAACGAAAGATAAAGCCGTTTCTTTTAAAAAAAATGACACAGAAATAATTTTCTAGCAGCCTCAGTCGGCAATTGAGCGCGAGTAAACCACGCATAAACTTCTTTTGGTAAGCCGAGAACCACTCCGTTTTCTCGAATTTAACAAACCCAATAAACAAAATGTTTCTGAGATTAATAATATAATTAAAGAATTTAACTTTTCCCAGTGTCAAAACAACTGTTGACTCACTGATTGATGTCAGGAATGAAACATCATCGTTTCAGGCCACAGCAGCGAGCTAAGTATAGCTAACCACAGCTCACGGTCAAGAGTATCGCAGCTAAAATGTGTCTCCGACACTATATTAAGCTGATTTGAGATTCACCAACAACAGAAGACAAAAATCTCCACCGTCATTTACGCTCCTTTCATTCAAAACTCTAGCCTCAAGTTTTCCGAGACTATTTTTTCAACTCCTGCAATTTTCAAGGCCACGTCCAAGCTTTTCGGCTCACAGGGCTGCTCCAATGACAAAAACGGACTTGATTATTCCAGCATTTTCTTCAAGATTTGTAGATTTTGCAGTTCAATTCTGCTTTCGCTGTAAGTTATCATTCCACGAGAAGCGACGCTCGAGTCAGGTTTGACAGTGGCATGATTTTTCTCTACCAATTACAATTCTTTGCTATGCATAGCAACCAATGAAACTGCTTCATTTTGAATGTAAGATCGCGTCAAATGGCTTTTTTTCGTGCAAAGGCGGGGCAAAGGCGGGGCAAAAGGCCGGCTTTCGCGTTATGTTAAAATGTTTTGAAACCAAAAAGGCTTTTCGTTATTATATAAAACAAATAGATTCCACGTTGCTGTGCGTCTGATTCAGTAATAGATCACAGAAGACTTCAAAATGTGGTAAGAACATCAGTGACACACTCGGCTACGCCTCGTGTGCCACTTTTTTGTTCTTACCACATTTTGACGTCATCTGTGATCTATTACTGAACAGACGCACGGCAACATTGAATCTATTTGTTAATGGGAACATATGTGTCTTCAACAAATGAATTTGCTCTGTCGGTGCAAAATTATTGTTCATGAACTGACTAGAGGAAGGTCTGTGTAGATTTCTTTGAATTTATTCTATAGTTTCCTTTGCGCACAGTTAGTAAAGGTAACAGAATTCCGTAATAGTTTCCCTCGCCATTTTGGACTGATTAGTAACACCTGGTGTCTTGCAGAGTTTCTACTAACTAATAGTCACCTGTCAATCAACAACTGAAAGTAATGTGCTCTGGAAACAAATTGATAAGTATCTCACGGATGCATTCCAGAGAAACTCCCTAGAAAATTAATGCAGGAGATTTTCAATTTTATATTCTCAATTTTAGTTTAACGTTTATCCCTGGAAATTAATTTTGTTCTGTACCTAGGAGACTGCCATAAAATGCATGAGAGTCAGCATAAATGTGCTTCAACAGCCATTGAGTTACTTATCCTCTTTGGACCATAAATCCTATCATTGATTGTGTGATTTTTACAGTTATTCAACATGGAAGCACACCAGCTGCCAGGCAATTTGCCAAGTATGGCTGTCCTCCAGGACTGAGAGGGGATATGTGGAATCTTATCTTGGGGCTTGAAGTGGATGATATGGTAAGCAAAGGCAATCACACTGATTGATTAATAAGTGATTAAACCTAATTATGTGATGAGAAGATAAAAATTTATTTTGACGACTGGCAAGAGAATTTTCCCTTAAGGCTTTTTGCAAGCTGCTAAACAGTTCATCAAGTCAGTGAAATGTATACCAGTTAAAATTATGTCCCTCAAGCAGTGCTGTGACTCTTGCTGTGTTAATTCCTTGAGTCAAGGTTTTGTTTTTGGAAGTGTTACTCATGCAAGTACCCATTCATGCATGCAAGAGGCACAGTGGCCAAGTGGTTAGCGCGCTAGGCTCCAAATTAAACAGTTCAAGTTCGTGCCCTGGACAGAGTCACTGTGCTGTGTTTTTGGGCACTTGACGTTCAACTCTTACAGTGCCTCTCTTCACCCAGGTGAATAAATGACAAATAGGGTACTAGAGAGTAACCTTGTGATAGACTAGCATCCCATGGAAGGGTTGGGGGAAGTAGCCAGTAAATGCTACGGTAACCAGGATAGAATCTTGGATGTGTGGACCACTTGTTCCCACCCAGACTCACTATCCACCCTGGAGTATACTACATGATGAAACGAGGCACAGTGTCTAGGGCTGTGCTCTAAAAACTCACTAGTGCCATTGGCAACTAGCCCCTGCATTAGGGCGACTGAAAAAGAAAAACACTTTGGACACCAAGGATTTCGTGGTCAGGAACCTTTGGGCTCCTCGTAATTTAGACCACGGTCTTGGGACTGCCTGGCCCAAGACTTTCTCCAGCATTCAAGCTATAGATTGTAAGTGATACCCCTTCTGTAATGGCAAAAGTCAATTGATTGGTGTCATTCCACAGTTCTCCCTCATTTCCAGTCATACTTAATCAAATTGCATTGTATGTCAACATTAAAATGTCAACTTTTTATGTTTTGTAGGACCTGTTATATTTTCAACAGCTGAAGCAATATGTTGTTGAGTATGACATGCTAGTTGACAGCCTCATCACAAAGGTACTACAAACATGTTGAAACCAAATCATTACTATAAAAATTAATCCATTGTATTTCCAGCAAACAGCTGAAAAGTGGATGTCGTGTGCCTTAAACTGATAGAGAAAGAGGGATAAGTTAGATGTTAAATGAAACGAGGGAGATATTATTTACAGTGAATTTTTTTTTCGCGATCCCATTGCTTTTTGAGTTTGTTTTGTATTTGTTTCTTTGTAATAAATGTTGTTTTTGTCTTTTTTTTGATGTGCCATTTGTGAGAACTGTGATTAACATCTGGTGCCAGTCACTCAAAGACACAGAGCTGTAGTGTGAACATTTCAGTTTGTTTTTTATTTGTGATTGGTTGATTCAATTGAAAGATACCGACTGGTTTGCTTAAATCTAAAATAAACCCTTTAAGAGTTATTATGGTGCCTGTATTAAGTATTTAACAATTATTGCACGAGCGCGTGTTGGAAATCAGATGATAGATAGCCAACGAGTCGCGTAGCGCCGAGTTGGCTATAATCATCTCATATACAACAAGCGCGAGTGGAATAATTGTTTTATTAAAAACGCCCCCCAAATATAGAAAAC
>CM042754.1:22894319-22906819 GCA_022496165.2 Catalaphyllia jardinei | reverse complement strand
TGTTCCACAGGGAATCTTATCACTATGTTTGTTGTTTGAAAACCTTCTTCAAACACATGAACCTGCACTGTTTTATCATCTCAAGGAAGTCGGTGCTCACCCGTGAGTATGGTTCAAATCTCAAAAAGACTCACAATTACTGATCATATTACTGATTGTGTTGATGTGTTTTACCCTGTTGCAGGCTTCGTCTGGCCTTTAACTGGATAATTTATGCATTCGCTGGCTATTTAGACACAGAACAGGTAAGGAATGATAGATACGTATTAATTTCCGAGTAACAAATGGCACAAGTCAGCGGTCCAGTGGTGAATTATGAAAAGCTTCTAGAAAACTTTAGTACAAATCCAATGTTACTTCTCTCTTTGTCCTAAAATAACACGCTGGTAGCAGTGATGTAACATGCTTATGCTATCCTGTCCTGCACATAGATTTGATTGGTTCTCAATTAAATGGCGGGAAAATCTATCACGAGAAACACTTGTGGTAACGCGCGTTGCGTTGTAAACGTCAAAGTCCTTAGTTATGGCCGTTATTAATATATCTGCGGTCCTCTCTAACAGCTTCTTCTCCTGTGGGACAGAATATTTGCTTATGACTCGATGGAATTATTAGCAGGTGTGTTTACCAATTTCTTGTTCTGATTGTTCTTGCATTAAAAACAAATAACTGTTGGGATTTGGAGGAACAAGTGCTGATTCACTCCACAGTATTCGTGTTCCTCTGCGTTTGCACCGATGGTGTGTAAAGCTATTGTAGCGTTTTCTCACCATAGCAGTGTAAACAATTATCGTCAGCAACAATCTCGTTCCCAGAGCCCACATGTCTTTTGGTCAGCACCAAGACACGGTACCGACCGAAAAACACGTGGGCTCTGGGAACGAGATTGCGTCGGCAAATACTTCGTTTTTTTGTAATTAGCCAATGATCAATCAAATAATGTACGAGAACTCTCGAGCACACTGAAAGTGTCACGCCAGTTTACGGTGTTGTTGTGTCTCTGAGTGAGCTCTGAATGATTTATTTCCTTTCAGTTCTTTCGATGGCGATCCTGTCATACCGCCGGACAAATTTACTGGAAGTGACAAACCTACAAGCAGCTCAGGTCTGTATGCTCCAAAAAGTAATTCCCCTTACTGAGTGGCACGTATTTTTGTTTCATATTAGTTATGAGAATTTGGTAATCCACTTTCCCGTGATTTTCGGGAGTTTCGCGCAATTCATAAAATTCATCACTGCTAGTAAATATTAGGTTTGTAAGTTCATTCACGCTTGTAAAGCGTTCAGGTAGCAGACAATTTATAGATTAATTAGGAGGCTTACCGTAAATGCTCGAATTAGCGCCTGGGGCGCTTATTTAATTTTCTAAGGCGAGAGGGGGGCGCTAATTCGAAGGGGGCGCTTATTTGAAGGGGGGGGGGGGGGGCGCTTATTTCGTTTAGCAATTTTTAAACTCAAAATGACACTATCTGTAATTCTATTTAAAACCAAACTGAAACCTAAAAATTCAAAAACCTTATAGCAAACTACTCTTGTACTATTTCTTTTAAGGAAATGAGAGGCAAACCCGTGCGACTTTGAAAAGTCACTATGTTTCTACTATTTAACAATGTCACATTTCATTAAGAGTCGTATATCGTCTCGTATATCGTACCGAGTACCGAAACTCATTTTTTCCCTGGGGAGGTGGGGGGGGGGGCGCTTATTTGAAGGGGGCGCTCATTACAACTTTTGAGCCTTGGGAGGGGCGCTAATTCGAAGCGAGTCGACTATTTGAAGCTGGGTGCTATTTCGAGCATTTACGGTAAATAATTTTATATGCCCTTAGAAACCAGATAGCTCCGGCGAACAGTAGCCTGCGAACGCAGACGTATTTGCGGCTGTCGCTTGCGGAGCCAGTGACAGCCGGAAATACGTCTGCGTTCGCAGGCTAGATGAACAGTGAATTAGCGAGTATTGTGCAATTTAAACGCAGGTGAGATACGTTTTCTACCCACTAACACCTGCTTTGGTCACCTGATCCGACACGCGTAGTTTTTTTAAAATTTCTGATTGTCGTAATGACTTTTGTTTTCTCTCCTTCTTGCAGACGGTGCTGGCAGATATCTCTACTCTGAACACAGTCGCATTACTGCAATACGTGCTCTTCTTGAAGTAGTACCAATAATCTTCACCTGTCTCTTTGAGAAAAAATAGGATCAGGGAGCTGGAAAGCCGTTCTACGGATTGTAGGCCGTGGTGTCTTTTCCCCACGATGCTGCTCGTCTGCCACAGCCTCCATGTCTCATGTTTCCAAACAAACTGCAACCCTTTCACCACAACGTCAACTGTTTCCCGTCATTGTACGTCACATCTTCAAGGTGTTTCGCGCCAAAACACGCCAGGCGCTCGTTAGAACTTCCAGTTGTTTCACGTCACAGCTTTCCACGTTTCTTTACAGATCAGATTTCGCCTGTTTGACTATGAAAACTGACATTTTTCTATCGACTTTTCTCATTTACGTGAGAAAGAAAGTTAGATTCGTGGTTATCTAGGAAAACTGTAGTAGTACCACAAAGTAGAATGATTGGCTACCTGACGCTTTGCGTATCTCGAAAATTAAGCTTTAGCCAAACTTTCTCAAATTCCGTCTTGGTTTGTTAAAGAGAATGACAACTTTAGCGCGTTGCGAAATTACTTGCATTTTTTGATTAGCAACAACGTTAGTGAAACCAAAAGAGCCCAAAGAGAGCTAAGTAAATTTGAACGGCTTGTGGAAAAAATAATCAGTAAAAGAGGACTTTCAGAAAATCTGCTTCATGTTAACTATTTAGCCTGCAATCAGGCGTTGCAGCTTTTTTCGCGCTAACTTAGAAGAAGTCCTGTCTTCCGCTGCCCTTCACTAGAAAAAAGAACGCCACCAGATTGCTGGTAAGAAAATTTTGGTCTATGCCGGGCATTAAGTGCATGTGTTTGCCTATCGGCCTTGTTAAAGCCTAAACAACAAAAACCGACAACGGTTAGAAGGAAGATAAGAGACTTGGGAGCAGAGAAACAATGGCATCTCTTATAATTTTAGGAATTTTTATTTTGAAAATTGTGAGTGAGATGCAGTGAAAACGGTTTCAAGTAAGTTATATCATGATAAAAAAGGTATTTATTGGTCGTTTACTGATTAAATGTAAAAAAGATTTACAATTTACCCCGGAATTACAGTTTTTCTCCAGTGAAGTCTTTGTCGTCCTTGTTGACCTTTCTTTTTATACAACTATTAAAAGTGCTGTTATCAAACCCTGCGCCGATTTCGACCGACTGCAAAAGCTCCTCTCAGCTTCATGAATAGAATACTAGTCCATCTTTGGCCACCTAGAGCTGAAGAGCTGCGGCAGGTTAATGGCCCATACAGTCGTAGTTTATACCAGTTTCAGTAGCGTGAAGGGCGTAGGAGTATTCATGTCCACTCCCCCCTGGCTGGGATGCTGGTCCATCGTAGGGTTACTTCACCGGTAACCGTAATTAGTATATACTAAAACAGTGGATAGCGTTGAAGGCGCGCACTGATTGGCTAGTCAAACTCCGAATATTTACCTCCGAGCAACTCGAGAAAAAATGGCGTCCCGGTTTGCATCCGTGACAAGTGAAGAAATCATCCAAATTAATTTTTTGTGGTGTATATTATCTCACTGTTTTAGTATATACTAAAATAACTATTCACCAAAGTGGAGGTGGCTAGCGGTGGATATTTGCCTCGCCGCTTCGCAGCTCGGTAAATATCCATCGCTAGCCACCTCCACTTCGGTGAATAGTTGTTAACTATTTATACACCTGAGTGGAGAGAAGCACTTAGAGAGTAAAGTGTCCTGCCCAAACTAAAAACATCACATAATGGCCCTGGCCACGGCTCGAACCAGATTGCAGCCCATGAGAATGAGGCCCCTGCGCCTCCCACCTGGAGGTTATACTTCCTGACATTTTATCAGGCCTTCCCAGGATTCAGCAGTGTCCCCACAGACTTAGGTGTCCTGCCCTTACGAACAACAAGCACCCAACAAGACTAGAATTAATTAACCCAGACCACGGGCTCAATGAGTGTTAAGTTGGCCCAATCGTCGTGCTAATGCCCATATATCTGTCTTTAGAAGCAAAAAGGTTATGATGGATTTGACTTTTAATCGTCCAAAGTAAACGCTACTTGACGTTAGAGTCAATGTCGCAATTACTTGGGACAGTAAAGGAATTAATGAATCCATTTCTGCCTTTCATTGATATTCGTATTTGGCTGCAAAGATCAACCACGCTCTTGTGCCGTTCACCACGCGTAAAACACTTATTTGTACCTAAATCGTAAACTTTATGTAGGTTTCATGTAACACGCTCTGAATCCTTTATGTTGTTCTTTCTGTATAAACCTCACCTTTTTGTTCGTTCTCGTAAACTTTGCTTGTCATTATACAGTCAAAATGTGAATCTAGTTTTGAACTATAAATAATGAAGCCGAAAAAAAGTGAAGTAATAAGCGGTAGATGTTCTTTCATCTGTACAGAAATAACGGAATTGCGTATAGATTGGAAATAAGCGTAATTATTCGTTCTTATGCCGAAGTCAGCCGCTTTAATTAATTTAGTACATCTTTAACACATTGTTTTACGGCGTGAGGGTCTTTTGTTCTTATACTAAACTAAAAACAATGGGTTAATCCAAGTTTTGTTTGCACAGTTTATATCCCACATGCCGTGCTAACAGTGTACTCAAAAGGTAATTATACTACCACATTGTATTCTAATACCTGACAACCGAGTCGGGCTGACATAGCAACCCAAGTTCAGCTGTTTCGTGCTCGTCAAAACACTCTTTTCATTTTCAACTTAAATGTTTTTCTCTGGCATTATTTTGAAGTCTTGAGGTAATTTACTGAAGGTAGCAAGAAAAGATTTTAACAGTGGAAAAAACGTGAAGCCTTTCACAATCTTACGCTGCACAAATTACCAACCTCTCGGCATCACCCAACAGATCCATTGCTTTCCGTTCCGCGTGGTTTTGCAATGAACAGTTTGACAACATCAAGCGAAGGTAAGTGACGATGTTTCTCGGAAATTATCCTTTCTAGTTTCACTTTATCTTAGCTTTCAGTGGGTCGACAGGTTAAGGAATGTTCAAACAACTATACTTCGACATAGTAAAAGCGCCATTTAGTTAATATAAAGATCTTGATCATGCGATCAAGGTCTTATGAATAAATAGAAATTTGAACACATTTTATCTGTCTGCCTTTGAAGCATTTATTTCCATTTAAGGTACAACCAAAGGAAAACTGACGATTCTATAGAGGGTTATTATTCAGGAAATGAAGCAATGACGCCAAATATTTTTTTTTAGTTGACAATATACTTTGAATTTTAATTTGCATGTTCTTTTTCGAGTCAACATTATGTACCAGCAGCACCAGTTTGAGGCTGAGACAAATTCATTTTCTGTTAATTTGTTGTGTGCATATGGTTTCTGATAGAACATTGCCGAATGGAAACCAAATTTAGGTTAGAACACACGATGTGCAAGCAAGATAATCCTTACTAACTCTGTTATTTTGTTGTCAATTTTTTTTTTAGTATCCTCCATTTCACAGGATGCCTTTTGTCCAGTCCCGTCTGCATTTATGTCTACTTACAACAAGGAATACACGGGTAGTTTTGGACCGCCAGCCCCAGATGCAAGGTATAAACAGTGACTAGCTGCTAACAAAACCTTTCCTTGCATTCCCTACTTCCACCCAGTCCAGGTACAACTAATCTTATTTTTTTATCGGCGCACGTTTTGTGTCTAATACCTGCCGTTGATCCAATTAAATCACTGCTATCGCGCTTGCCTCGCGCGTCCCACTCGATTCCGTGTCTTACTGAGATGCTCGTCAATTAAAATGTACTGAGCCGTGCTTTTATTTGTTCTTACGGCGTCGCTTTATGAGTATTAGAACTGACAGTGCTTACAGGGACAGTCAACGATGTGATAAGACTTCCAAAACAGTTTGAGGTTATATTTAAATATGAAAGTTATAGGTTACCTGTGTGCACGAAAAAATGGTATCTTCTTCAATTCCAAAGCAGATTTGCAGCATGCCAGAGATAAATTGAATTTCGACTAGCTCTTAGTCTACAAATGTTTAAATGAAACTCTTTTAGCACGATTAATAGCTATTAAGTAAGTTCTGAACATCATTGCCTTTCAGCGTTAACGACGGATTTCACGAGAGTTGACGACAATTCAAACGCCGGCCTCCAATTAGGCTCTCATCTCTCAAGTGGTGTTTACGGAAATTTCGTACGTGGTCCAAGCCTGCTCACGGACCGTGACTCAAAAAACAAGTCCCTCATTTTTTACAAGCTCTTGTCCCTGACTCAGCTTTGAAAACGTTTTATTAATTATTTTGCTTTCACAATTCCTAACAGAGTGCGCACTTCACGATTCTACCCATCGGGACAACCGGCAGTTGACTCAACATACAGGACTCATTTTCTAAGTCACCAGGGGCAACCTAGTACAAGAGTGCCATTTGGCACCTCCTCAGGAAGCCGAAATAACAACCCTCATCCTCACAACATGGAACAGGTGTTCGGCCATCCGAGCAAGGTAAGGCTAGACAAGTAACTCAAGTGACCAGAATATGACTACTTCTGCAAAATGTATACATGTAAATGTACAATTCAAATGCCATGAGAAGAAGATTAATTATTGAAGACAAATTCTCCTAACTTGGACTTTGAAATTTTGGGGGAATACTAAGGAGAATCTGTCTTGTGTAAATCAGATTTACGACCCAAGCCTAGGAAAAAATGCTCCCCTCACTTTATATTGCTACAGAACTGGAGCGTAACATGATAAATCTAACTGATACGCTTTCTCTCTCCGTAGGGCTATTTTGTATGGTCCCATTACCGAAAGTTGCCCCCACTGAGCCACGCCGTGCATACACCAGGAGTTCCCTCAAGCTCTGAGCTCCTGAAGAAAGTGTGCCAGGAAAAAACTCGCTCCATTTACCAACAAGATTATGTTCCTCCCGTTCAAGGTAGTAAGATTATTCACAACTGCTTTTAGTTTTCTTTAAATATAATGGTTTTTCTGTTCATTCACAAAGTTAGCGTAGTGGAGCACTGTTTTTCATGCAGGACAAAGAAAGCCATGAGGAATTTCATGCACTTATTTACTCCGTTCCTTTTCATTACCAGATGTGTCCTCTTCAGGAAGCGGCCACGGAGACTGGGAACAAGACCTGCACAGATAACAGAACAATATTCACAATTTATTTCATCAGAAATTGAGAAAATGTTGTGCAAAAAGGAAAAATATTCAGTAAATATAAACGAAATGAAAATCGGAACAATCCATAGTGCCACGTCTACGATAACTGTGAATTATAATTACCTACAGCCAGCAGATTAATAAATTTGACTGTTTAATTCCAGTTACGAAACTGATTGAAACTAACCCGCGAAGGCGGCCCTGAGCTCAGAACTTTTCTGATTACCCTGAGGAAAAAATGCGAAACTGGAGTATCTGTTATTGCTACTGCGAGTGCCTTAGAGACTAGACCATGACAAGCTATATTCTTGTTTTACTATGAATGTAGGCAACCTTTCTCTAAACAAATATATAAAGAAATTTCAGGAACGTGAATTTTCATACCTTCATCTAAAACGCGCATTTTTTATAACTCTGCTGAATTTAAAATAGCGGTATATTAGACCGCGATTTGTAATGTAAATAAGACTAAGTGAACACATACAAAGCTAAACACTCTTCAGCTAGAGTGCTTGTAATCAAATACTTTTGTATACGACAATACAATATTGAATGCCCTGAGCTCACTGAAATAAAAGCTCGTGTTGAAACCAAAAACAGCGCCTTTTGTTTATTGAGTTGAATACTGAATAAAGTAAATGAACTCTCAATTGTTTGCAGTTCTTTGTTTGCATTAAGTCAGTCTGTCTCCAAGGAGTTTTGCCATATAGGTTCCATAAGAGAGTGTTGCACTCTTCAAAAACCTAAAGAAACTGCATAGACTGCACAAGCTAATTTAGGTTACGCTGGATTGAATCGCTTGTAGTCGACGTTTATCCTAAATTTATTTTCATGGATTTATAGTAATGAGACGAACTAATTCTATTCTAGTCTGTAGACAGCCTCGCTTAATGTCCTTTCATTAAATGTTTGATTTGGTGTTAATGGGCAGACAGACTAAACAAAGCAGGATTTGAATGGCGTGTACACAAGTGTGGACAACCAATCACAGTCAAGTAGTTATCAGGGGAGTTAGGCTCGTGGAAACCGTGGAAACGCTTTTAAAAACGCTAAACTGAAGTTGTGTGATCTTAAACGCATCTGTTTCGATTCTTCTTTTAAGGTAAGAAAACAAACGTTTCAATTAAATAAGTTGACTTTAAGCAGATGTGATTTTCACAGTGCAAGGTTTTCAGAAAAAACAAACGACGTACTTTTTAATGGCGATTGATACTTCAAGCACGTTTCTGCGCAAAACAACGCGCCGTAGTATGCATTTTGTAATGTTTCTTTACAAACAAACTTCATGTGCATAAAATTGTTTGTGGTATTAATAAAATTTCAGCACTCGCTGAACTGACCATAAACGCACAGTGTCTGCTGTAGAACCCATTCCATTTGACAGCTAACGTCTCACTGTGTTAATGGATAGCCGTATTTAAGAGGCTTTAAACTCACTGACTAAGCTTTCTTCTGGCTAAACAAAATGAAAGCAATAACCTCGTTAGGAGGTTGTGAGATGCATGGGTTTCTACTGAAGTGCTGTTTAAAATGTGTCTTGTGTATTGGTGAGATATTTCAAGTGTCAACTTGAATTGTCTATTTCAAAATGCATTGAGTTTTAATAGCAAACTGTTTGTTTTACATTTGCACAACTGCGTAGGTAGGTAGGTAACGTCTGAATATACAAGCCAAGCTACCCATCGATATCAGGCATAAAGCGACCAGGAGTATCTCTACTCCCCCGGAATGGGATGCTAGTCCACCGCAGGGTTATACTCCCAGTATTAAATTCGCCGGTATCCCTGCATTTATCCATCTGCGCGGAGAGAGGCATTTTGAGAGTGAAGTGTCTTGCCCAAGAACACAGACTGCTCGATCTGGACGAACGCACACTAGCCATGAGGTCGCCGCGCCTACCCAATAGTAAACACGATCTATATGGCACCTCAATTTCAAATCTTAAGAAAACAGCAGTGTACCGCCATTATCAAATGTTCCGCAAATCAACAAATCACGGTGTATAGACCCACAAGCAAATTACAAATAAATCTGTGCAAGTTACAGGGCGTCAAAGTAGATAAATCTACACTGTTCACTTAAACTGCTCTGAAACGTAATGAATCTTTTTACAATCGTTTCGTTTACTACATGAAAAGTCTATCGCACTGGTCTACGTCACGATTTCAGCACCACTTACGATTCACATCTAAGGCCGGGGAGTATAAAGATTTTAAATATAAACTTTATCCTATTCTAAAAGAATTGAATGATTGCATGATTTCAGTGAAAGATTAATTTCTAACCAGTTATTTCCTGTTCACGCCACAGACACTACTGTAATGGCCGCTTAAGGAGGTAACTTACTGGTGAAGCTGTTTGATTGGTCTGTAGCCGTTGTCATGTAACATGCCTTACCAAGGCTGGAGATATCTACCTCCTATCGGTAAGCAAACCGTGGTATTTTTTATTTATATAGGATTCTCTCTAACACACTCAAATGCAGGCGCGAGACGAACATAAGACAACAGATCTCCACGAGAAGTAGTATTCGTCTTACCTCTTTCACTTCCAAAATATGTTCAAAATAAATTCATGGTTTGGACACATTTTTATATTCCTTATTTTTTCTAAATTGAAACAGGACGTGCATTATCATAAAAATATTAAGACTGAAGCCATGATTTGGAATGACGACACGCTGGTGCTTCCTGTACATACACAGTATCTTAGGTAATTGTTTAATGACTCTTGATTTTGTATCTGTAGCAACTCCAATACAATCCACATATCAAAAGGATTTCATCAATCAGCCGGTGAATCCTCCAAAGTCATTCAAACACAGATCGACCAGCAGCCTACGTGAGTATCTGAACATTCTTAAGTAAACCGGAAATCTACAACATTGCGATAAACTAATCATGGCCTTGGTCTGTTACTAACTCCTTTTACCTAACACCTTGAGCCAGAGTGGGCGCATAAAGGTTCAAGGTCGACTTTGTAATCACACAGTTTTCATGGAGTCAGGCGATTAGCCTAACACCCAACCACCAAACTTAGAGGACCAGGGGCTGCCGTATTTGTCAAGCCGGACTAATCCGGCATGGTTGCACCCACGGAACTCCCGGGACTAGGCCCCCACTGGCGTAGCCATTGAGGTCAATAAGACATTCAAGATTTACTACCACGACAAGGAGACAACTGCAGGCGAACATGGCCTTTTGTGGTTAACTATTTTTTGTTCCATTTTGACTTTCAGCTCCAATTAATTACTCCACCTATCGCAACGTAAGTAAAGCAAGTAAGTACAGCGACGAATTCCAAGGAACATTTGGACCCGCTGCACCAAGTGCCAAGTAAGTTTGATGAAAGCTATCGCGTGATCGACTGTAATCGCGACGCGAAATAAACAGTCTGTGCGCGAATCAAATTTTTGTAAAAGGTAAAGGTATATTCATCTCTTAACATTCACGAGTTCCAAAGATAAGATACTTGGCAATAATTCTCTTTGACATTTGCTTTTTCGCCAGGCCACCTCCATACGATTACCCCTCCAAGGATCCTATTGAGATCTCCACTTACAGAGCCAATTTTAGAGAGAGCAACTATCCGAGACAAGGACCTCATCCCACCTCCCCATTGCGTAAAAATAATCCACATCCGAGAACAATGACCAACGCTTTCAACTTTCCTAAAAGGGTGAGTCTCATTTTTGGCTTCATTAATTTCTCGTAGAATTGAGGTGAGCCTGGGGATGTTAAACTTCCGGTCAGGATGGTTACCGCGTAACGTGACTTTGTTTAACGTGTTTCTGATGTGAAATCAGTTTTAAAACTGCTGGTTTTTGTTTACTACTGATGGGGAAACGACCTCGAGGAATGGGTTGATTAGGGTATAACGTAAATCTCTGTATTGCTGCTTTTCTGAATGAGTCAGGTTTTCTTATGGTGTTAGCAATGTTTGTACAGCCCCTCCAACAGTTAATGTTGTAAGTCACTTTCATTACCAGTGGCGGATCCAGATCTTGAACTAAGGGGGGGGGGGGGGGGGGGTGGTCTTGATTTACTTGCCCTGGTGGCCTTTTTCCCTTCTGTCATTTCTTCTTTTTTTACCCAAAATAAGGGAGGCCCCGGGCCCCTCCCCTAGATCCGCCACTGATTACCTTAGTCACAGATCATGAGAGAAAGCGAGGAATGGTCAAAAGTCGAAAACCTGCAAAGTCAGAAATTTCACGAAACAGGAAAGGTTCTTGAAAACTTTTCCGCTCTTTGCAATAGATCAGTTGCATTTTTGGAGAGAAAAAAACGCACGGCAACAAAAACAAAAATTGATTGATATACCGTTTTTCATTCTCCCATCCCTGTCTTGTCTCTTACTTTTCCTACTCTGTTGTATTCTGGATCTTCATTCCCTTTCTTCCCTGGCTTATGTCTGCTATTAATCCTTTTCAGGGCTATTGGGTGTGGCCGCACAGACTTCAACCAATACAATTTGAATGACAGCGATGGATGAAGCTAAGAAAATGAAGCCAAGTTGTCGGAAAATTAAGAACATTTGTCTTAGTAGAATAATACAGCTAACCTGTATAACTTAACCAAAATAAGTAACATAGCGTATTTACGCACTCACTAACTGCTAAAAGAGTGGAAGCAATGTGGAGTTTCGTTTCAAAATGAAAAGAACTTTTAACTGCGTGTATTTATTCACGCAAAAGTTTTAATGCAAATGTACAACGAATACATTGGTAACAAAAAAATACTGAGACAAACAGCATATGTGGTCATCGGCCGGTATTTGCATTTTGGAGTTACTGGGTTTTCTTTATTTATTTATTTTTATATATTTATCTATTTATTTTTTCTTGGCTTTGCTTTTGTTTTTATTTTCAACACGAAAACAAAAATATCTTGAATACGATACAAATCGATGCCACTCTTGAATAACGGCGACAGTGTTTCGTCTAAAAAGCAGGCTGGAATCAGGCTTAAAGTGCAAGCTAATTTGGTTTTATCAACTGAGTTGATAATGTGAATTAGCCACCGTAAAGAGATTCAGAAGCTGACGTTTCGAGCGCTAGCCCTTCGTCGGAGCGAATCGAGGAATTGTGGGTTGTGTGTGGTTTATATACAGAAGTATGGAGCTACGCTATTGGTTGGTGCCTGGCAACGTGAAAAACAGAATAAATTAGTTAAATGAAAAACGTTCGTTGATACCATGAGGATTAAGAGTGCCGATTTGAAAAATAAATT
>CM042754.1:22865112-22879546 GCA_022496165.2 Catalaphyllia jardinei | reverse complement strand
CCACTCACCCACTCACCCACTCACCCACTCACCCACTCACCCACCCACCCACTCACCCACCCACCCACTCACCCACTCACCCACTCACCCACTCACCCACCCACCCACTTAGATCCGCCACTGTCTACTTAGCGCAGAAACGACTACTCTTAGTCCTTTGTATCTTTGGGTCCTCCTTTTACAGCACGAACATTGAACACAATCACTTATTCAGCAACAAGAAAAAGAGGTTAAGCTGTAGTGTATTCTTTAGCAAGGTTATACTTAACTTAGTATTACTTTAGCAATATTATCTACTAATCCTATACTTTAGCAATTTACACAACAGCAATTAGTTTAAGGTGATTCCCGAGTTTTGCATTGCACATTCCTACTGCGCACGATTTTGGCGTCATCAGCGCGCGCACATGAGCGCGCGCGTACAAAACAAACTAAGCTCAATAGCGAGATAAAAGCTCTTTTTCTCTTAAACAAGCACGGTGACCCCCACTTTTTATTCCATAAATTCAATGAGAACAATATCCGCAATAACCGAGAAAATTTAGAAGAAATTTAGCAGAAATCTATGGCTGCTTTTTTGGCAAATGAAATAAATGCTACAGATAGAGACGTAACGGGCCCAATAGAGCAAGTCCAATTATGTTTCCTTTAAAGGGTAAAATATCAATTAATAATGCAGGGTATTTGAAGCCATTTTTTCTGGGACGTAGATGAATAAGCAATCAAAGAAAGTCGAAGTCTGCGTGAAATAACAAGCCACATTGAAAAATAATCGAGCTTATTTGTTGTGCACTGAGATAACCAAACGTCACCTAAATAACCATATTCGTCACCATCGTGGCATGAAAACAAGCACGGTGACCCCGTCTTTTTATTACGTTTTTAACATCTCCTTGTACTGTAATGATACCATACCAAGTTTTATCGCAAATCTATGGCGGGTTCTTTTACTCGGGAATCACCTTAACAAATCAAAGGAACAAATTACAAAAGGACTAGTTATAAGGACAACAACAACAACATCTTTATTTCTTACATTTAAATATACAAATATCACACCACCTGCAAATAGCAAGGCTAATCGAGGCAGGTGGTGTGTGGACGGCTTAAGATTTATTACGAATAGTTGAAGTGAAAAAGTACCATATTTATAATAAAAAAAATGAAAAAGGTCAGTCACAAGAGAAATTGAGAAAGAAAATCGAGGCAGCTATTTAGATAAGCGGGGGCTAATATTTTTTAAAATCAGAGATTATCGTGTTTAGGTCAGCATATCTATCCTGAACTTCAAATATTTTCAACAGAATTGTATGAACTTTTTCCTTAAAGAGAGATTTTGAAGAATTTCGTAAATTTTCAGGTATACTATTCCAAATTTTGGCTTCCATAATAGAAAACGAATCATTTTTCTGATTTAGTCTAGAGTGACTAATGTGATAATTTCCAGAAGAGGAGGAGCGAGTGCTGTAAGAGTGGATTTGTTGAGTAGGAACAGAGACGTGAAATACTATGAGGGGCAGTGTTATTGTAAACATCAAACATTAACAACGAAGAAAGCTTAAAATAGAGCATTGTAATAGGCATAATGTCAGAGTGAAGAAAGTAAGGGACGGCATGGGAGCGGAAAGGTGCCCTGGACTGTACTTGCAGTCACCTACAACTTCTTTCTTTACAAATCACTGCTTTAACTGAATGCCGTTTTCTTTATAGAGAAAGCCATTTACGTTAATCAGTACTTTGATTTAGTGCGGAACACTTGATTCTTTCAGACTGAAGTGGAGATCATATGGCAGACAAAACCCTTTTTAGGGACTGGCGCTTATTTCTCACTTGACACTAACATGACAATTGCAATATGGGAGCTTTTACACAAAACCACGCCCAAAGTCGCTAAATAGAAACACTTCTGGTAATTTATTTACAGCCAGGAACAAACCAAACCTGCATTAGCTTTGCAACAAATACAACACTTATAGCCATCGTAAAGACACAAACTAAACTTTAACACAGTCGTGCAGTTTTGTTCAGACCTTCTACCCCGCAGGTGGGGAGGGGGTGGGGTTTTTATTGAGGTCTCCCACTCATAACTCAGCTATTAATAAATTTTGTGATCCCCCCTCAATGTCTTCGCACACACGTTCACCTTTCGACGTTTATACTTAGTGCTTTTAAAGGTTATGTGAAAGTAATATTTCTGACTATGATGCTGACTTATACTGATTAATGAAACCGCCATGGTGCAGTCTCTTGATCAGTGTCTTCTCGATATCTGATCAGGGTTCTTAGCAGAAGTTTGCATACGCATCCCATAACGCGTAACAGGCGGCATAAATTAAAAGCGAGGCCCGATTCGCCCTAAGGGACAAGCTTACCTCGGGGATCCGGGGTATGCTACCCTGAAAAAAATTAAAACTGTATGTTGCAAGGATGCCATGTTACGCATTTTGGGGACTCAAGTGTCATGCAAAATGGGTTGTTATGATAAAGAGTGAAATGTAGAGAAATGTAGAAAACACTCGTCTGCGGCGCGTGTTTTCTATATTTCCCTCGTGTACTCAAATAGCAATCGTGAATACACGGCTTAGGCTTCTTTGTTAAACAAAACATATCCTTATAAAGGACACAAAAGTACATAAAAAATTCCTAGGAACTTTTTATCTCTGAACCATGGCTAACATATAATTGGCGGTAATAAAATCTCTTTGCCAGCCTTCAAGAACTAAATTACTTTAAAAGCGATACAAAATCATAATGTAGACCAAAAAAATGACGACCGGAAAATTAAGAGCGAGAGTTATACCTTAGAACGGCGTAAAAGCGTCTCTTTTATCTGGCATGTTCATAGTTACAAGTAATGTTGAACGATACATGCCTTAGCAGTGGCGGATCTAGGGGAGGGGGACGGGGGGCCCGCGCCCCCCTTCCTTATTTTGGGTAAAACAAGAAGAAATTACTGAAGGGAAAAAGACCAGCAGGGCAAGTAAATCAAGACCGCCCCCCCCCCTCCTCCCCCTTAGCTCAAGGTCTGGATCCGCCATTGCTTGGTACCTCTCTCCTCCGCAAAGGTTCGACTGACCGTTCCTTTTACAAATCAGCTGCGTGAAACGAGTGCTTCATGCTGGTCCGTACCCGCACTCACCCCGCATAGCGGATTTTCCCTACCCGGAAAAAACCCTTGAGGTTCCCCTTGAGCCTCTGCGGAGGATATAGTCTCGTTACTAAATTCCTCCAGATAAATCCAACAGCTAAAGCTTTGAACTTCGCTTGAACTTTCTTCTCTCAAAGAAAACATATCAGACGCTTTGCTTTGAGAGCGTTGATGATGCTGTTTACTTTTTAAAGAACTGTCTCTTGCGTGTATTTCTTCATGTCGCTTGCAATCTGATGAGCGGCTAAAGCACTTATCACAATGCTTGCATGTATACGGCTTCTCTCCTGTGTGCGTTTGTTCATGTCGCCTACAATTTGATGACTTGTTAAAGCGCTTATTACAGTGTTTGCATAAATACGGTTTCTCTCCTGTGTGAGTTCGTTCATGCTGCTTGCACGCTGATGGGTCGCTGAAGCATTTATCACAATGTTTGCATATATACGGCTTCTCTCCTGTGTGAGTTCGTTCATGTTGCTTCCAAGTTGATGACTTGGTAAAACCCTGATTACAATGCGTGCATACATACCGCTTTTCTCCTGTGTGAGTTCGTTCATGTTGCTTCCAATCTGATGACTTGCTAAAGCCCTGATTACAATGCGTGCACACATACAGCTTCTCTCCCGTGTGAATTCGTTCATGTCGCTTGCTATGTGATATCGTGCCAAAGCTCTTTTCACAAAACTGGCATACATACGGCTTCTCTCCCGTGTGAGTTCGTTCATGTCGCTTGCAATCTGATGAGCGGCTAAAGTTCTTATCACAATGCTTGCATGTATAAGGCTTCTCTCCCGTATGAGTTCTTTCATGTTGCTTACAATATGCTAACTGGTTAAAGCACTTACTACAATGCTTGCACGAATACGCCTTCTCTCCTGTGTGAGTTCCTTCATGTCGCTTACAATCTGATGAGCGGCTGAAGCCCTTATCACAATGTTTGCATGTATACGGCCTCTCTCCCGTGTGAGTTCGTTCATGTTGCTTACAATTTGATACCTTGCTAAATCCTTTATTGCAATGTTTACACGTATATGGCTTCTCTCCGGTGTGAGTTCGTTCATGTTCCTTCCGGGATGTGTGGCTGCTGAAACACTTTCCACAATGTACACATGTATATGGCTTCTCTCCTGTATGAATTCGTTGATGTTCCTTGCAATTTGCAAGATGGCGAAAGCTCTTTCTGCAATGCTGGCATGAATACGGTCTCAATCCTGTGTGAGTGCGTTCATGTCGCTTACAATATGATGTGGAGCTGAAGCTTTTATTGCAATGGTTACATGCATAGGGCTTCTCTCCTGTGTGAATTCGTTCATGTATCTGGCAATTTGCTAATTGGCTAAAGCACTTACTGCAATGCTTGCATGAATACGGCTTTACTCCTGTGTGAGTTCCTTCATGTCTCTTACATTGTCCTAATGTGTTAAAGCACTTATTACAATGGTTGCATGTATACGGCTTCTCTCCCGTGTGAGTTTGTTCATGTTGCTTGTAAGCCGACAACTGATTAAAGAACTTGCCGCAATGCTTGCATTTGTGCGCCTCCTCTGGTATCTTGGTTGCCATAATATCCGTTAAGGCAGGTTATGATTGGCTTACAAATTACGCCGCGTTGTGTCGAAAAACAAGTGTTCCTTCCGTACCTAACCTGGATGTTGGACTTGATTTACTTTTAAGGAGTTATGTCAACTTGTCTGTCAAGATAGATGTTTGTGCCGTATTCCTAACAAAATGACAAACAAAATATCATATTAGGTTTAACAATAATTAACTTATATAACGCCCTTTAACATTAATGAAATGATCAATGGCGCTTTACAATTCAAGAAAACTAATATTAACAATAGATAATTACAATATAAATAAAAAAATGCTATTTACAATAGATAATTTCAATAAAAAATACTAAAATAAAATAATACTAACAATAAATGAATAACTAAGTAAATAAATAAAATACAATCTAAAACGCTGGCTTAAAAAGATAGGTCTTTGGAGATTTCTTAAATAGCGCTAGGGAATCAATCGTGCGGATGTGCGCAGGCAAGCTGTTCCAAAGCGCAGGCGCAGAGGCATGAAACGAGCGGGCACCTAAGGTTGTGCGCATGACCCCTTTTGGGCGTTCTAAAAATTTTTTATCATTATTGCGCAGTGAATACCTAGGGAACCCGGTTCACAATTCGTGTTTACAGTACCACCATGATACTGATGCTAATTTTATATCTACTCGCAAAGAGCTTTTGAAATAAATTATTCGTACTCTTTTCTTTATTTCATGTGAGATATATTGTTTTCATGTTTCAGACGCTTAACTCGGAGCGAGTGTGACAAACCAGAAAATTTCATCATCACAGCATGACTACACACGTAGTTCCCGTTGTTGTGGTCTAGCCTTATCTCACGGGTTGGTGCTTCACATAGGATTAACCTCGTAGCACCTTTCCCCCTTGGACAGAATTGTCCAAGAATAACTACTATGACTATGACTATGACTGTGTCGAGACTGAAACAACAACCTACATCTGGGAAATTCTTTTAGGATAAGTGCTAAAGTAGATCAATTACTAGACTACGAGTAGTCCCTCTTCCGCTTAGTCCGTCGTAGGCCTTTATAGATTATGCTAGCATAATTTTTGGCATAATTTGAGCAAACTGGCATAATTGAATGGCTTGGTGCAAGCCGGTCGTAAGTGACTTTTTCGGGTAAAAACTTTTTTCCTTCAAAAGTGCCTGAATTTTTGCATGTGCTTTTCAATAAAGCAGAAAAATATTCTCCTCTATCTTTTTTTGTCTGAAATGCTCTACTTTTTCCACTTTGTTGCGTTAATGGTGCACGCTTCGATATTTTGACTTCGTTTTTCTCAGAAGCAAAGTGCAAACCACCCAAACAAATTACATGGGAATCTTTTACTACTTAATTGAAAAGCACATACAAAAATTCAGGCACTTTTGAAGGAAAAAATTTCTACCCGAAGTCACTTACGACCGTCTTGCACCAAGCCATTCAATTCTCGGTTTTCATGTGAAATAATCATATTCCAAAATTAAAAATTACCTTTCGTTTCTGAGGTTTAGTTGCATCAGATAAAAGACCCCATAGAAACTTGATGTTTCACAACGTTTTAGCTCGACAGAAATTTCCCTTTAGTAATAGAGCACGTTTGAATTTCCAAGCTTTTGCGTTGCGTGACATACAAATGGTCTCCATACAAAGCTCTATAAATTTGGGTGACACACTTCTGCAAATAACACGCGAATGAAAATCAGCAAAGACCTGATTCTTGGCGAGGTTCTTAATATGTCACTCATCTATCGTATCTCAGATTCGCGACTTTATTCATTAAATCGTTACGATTTTTAGTTTTCATCATATGACTGGTGAAAACCGCCAACTGCCAAGTAGCAATGCTAGCATAATTCTCATCAGGCAAGGCTACAAATTACAAAATGGCGTCGGCCATTCCTGATTATTTGCAATTTTTTCAAAGAGCATAATGTTTTAAAAAGGGGCATAAGTTGGAAAAAGAGCATAACTTTAGCATTATTTCGCCCAAAAAAAGCAATGCTGCTAGCATAATATGCTACTTTTACTAGCATAATCTATAAAAGCCTAGTCCGTCGTGCGTGACGCGAAAGAAAGTTGTGAGAAACAAAAATGACTCCACGAAATCCTATCAGTTACAATAATCGATCTTACTGTAATTTTCTGAATGTAAAGCATAAATAAATTTCACTTTTTTTGAAGGTGAGTGAAGGAATCCCAGCGCAACACAAATCTGTCGTGACTGTCATGTGAAGACTGCGACAGTGGTAAGATAATTAATTACCACCTTCAGGTGTTTATGAGGAAAGTAATCAAACTTTAACAATCCGGGTTTTACATGTAAACCCTTTCAAGGCTACTTGTCAAAATGGGCTAACACCAAAACGGCTAAAAACCATACCATTTGGGGCCCCACAAATCCCCCCCGGGGCACAGGACAGTCATTTGTAATCTTGACCACCAGAAACCTCTTACTGTACTCTAAACCAGGTTTAAATGAACCCTACATGTCCAAAACAAAATTGCAGAGACAGCAAATGACTATCAATTAATAATCAATGATTGCATATCTATTTGTTCAAAATCAACACTGATCAATCCCCAAACTTAATTCAAAGGCCTACAACCCAAAGAGAAAATGTTCTTTGTGATCCAGTGTCTACCACCATTAAGCGAGCCCTGAAGGTAGAAGAGGAAGACCAAAGAAAACCTGGGTGAATGGCGGAGGCTGAGGGGAAAGAATGCCCAAAATGGACAGAGTTGGCGTGCAGCCTCAAACACTCCCCGCATAGTAAAAAAATTGGTGACAGATGAAGTCACTTCAGAAACATCTCAAAGCTTCATGTTTTTATTTTACTTGCATGACAACCGCATTGCTTCACCAACTTCAGTTTGTTTGTTTTTTGTCTAAGAAAACTCCTCACCACTACTGAAACAACAGTTACCTGAACTAGCAGGATTTGGCAATTCCTGACATGACGTCAGTACACATTCAGTAACCCAGACTCTTTTTCTGCACTGACTCATGCTCAAAATTCATTGGGCGTGGCTGAAGAAAGAACTTTAAAGCTAGATCTTGGGGGCATTAAAATGTCAGAATCAATTTTTTTCAGAAAATACTCTTTTATACATTATAGAGATACTAACACTACAAAAGCCCTGTTGCCCTTAAAAACACTCTAAGACAGATGAATTTCAGATCAATCGATCAACCATGCAAGTTAACCTGGCATGAGCCAATGATTAAATCAAAAACCAGCACTAGTCTTGGTCAACAGTCAACTTCAAAAAAGCAAATATTGCCCTTGATGAGCTCTCAACTTGAGCCTGGGATATGGTCATGTGATACTGGCAAGCAGTTACCTTGTTTTGAAAGGTGTCAGTTGACCATGAAACATTAGGATGCTATAAACAAAGGCTACATGTCTCTGTCAACCTATTAGCTGGAGTACGACTGCCATCTTGCACATCTATGAAGTGTGATTACCGCCAAAATTAACACTTGGTATTATGCTATTTGATATATATATGAAATAATTCATATTTGAACTGCGGTTATAGATGCAAGTGAAGTATGATCCTCGCAGTAAATTTTCCAATTTAAGCAATTGGAAAGAAGAGGCCTGAAAAAAATCAGGGCTTCAACGGGATTCGAACCCGTGACCTCCGCGATACCGGTGCGATGCTCTACCAACTGAGCTATGAAGCCACACATTGGGAGCAAGGTCAATTTAGTGAGTTCATATCTCCTGTAAGGAGTGAAATGATGACAGTGTATCTGAAATAATTCATATTTGAACTGCGGTTATAGATGCAAGTGAAGTATGATCCTCGCAGTAAATTTTCCAATTTAAGCAATTGGAAAGAAGAAGCCTGAAAAAAATCAGGGCTTCAACGGGATTCGAACCCATGACCTCCGCGATACCGGTGCGATGCTCCACCAAATGAGCTATGAAGCCACACATTGGGAGCAAGGTCAATTTATTGAGTTCATGTCTCCCGTAAGGAGTGAAATGATGTAAAGTGTATATGAAATAATTCATATTAGAACTGCGGTTATAGATGCAAGTGAAGTATGATCCTCGCAGTAAATTTTCCAATTTAGGCAATTGGAAAGAAGAAGCCTGAAAAAAATCAGGGCTTCAACGGGATTCGAACCCATGACCTCCGCGTCATGACCTCCTTGACCTCAATGTATTATTGTATTTGTCTGACAAGGGTTACTGGAATCTCAAGACTACAGTTGATACAGGCAACTTTTCGAACACTCCTAGAATCCTGTTTCAGACACATACAATAATACATTGACAGATATTGGTAAGAGTTATGTCACAGATCCTTTTTCCTAAGTTGTCCCAAAGATAAAAAACAAACAATTGACAGCTTCGTGTGCCATAGGTGTATAAATGTCACACATGTAAATCTCCTTCAAAGGACTCAAAGGAGTGAGGGGGAAGGATCATTTGGTGCATTAAAACAGGATTTTCATCTCCCTTGCCAGTCCTCTGAAGCCTTTTAAAAATTTCTTAAGTGAATATCGTCTAATCTGTCTAATTCTTTGAATGGTAACCGGTCGTTTTGCTGATGAGTCAGTTCGCCAACGTATGAAGTCAATTTGCCAACATCGAATGTCAGTTCACCAATCCTGCTAAACTACAGAATACAGCACCACTTTTGCCCTTACACGCATATCAATTATTCCTCGTTCTTTTATCCACTGCGGAGCCAAACAGACCGTTCAATACGTGTACCCAGAACGTAACACCATACAACTAATTCCTCATTCTTTCATCCATGTGCCATACAACTTATTCCTTGTTCTTTCATCCACTGCCGAGCCAAACGAAAAAGTATTTTGCACATTGGGTCCCGAAGTGACTAGCATATAAGCAATGGCGAACTGACATTCAACGTTGGCGAATTGACTTCATACGTTGGCAAACTGGTCATTGGCGAAGTGACTCATTGGTGAAACGACCTGTATTCCTTTGAATACCCACCTGGTTGTGGTCTGAACAGGTTTGATTGCTCCCCGGTTGAGGTTGCATTGCAAAAGTTCTCACAAATGTGATTGCTTCCCTCAATTCTGCGGAGTCGCATAAGACCTTTACAGTATACATGGTGGTGTGGAATTAAGGTCAGTTCGCTAGGGCTTGGGCCACATCTTAATATCTCAAATCCTCCACCCTCTAACTTCGGATAGCTTTCTTCTAGAGTCGTCTTCACCTCCACTGCATCTGCTCTACTATTAAGGCATACTTTTTTCCGGCCTAAGCCAGTCTCCTGTTAAAGGTTGTTGTTGTTGTTCTTGTTGTCCAGAAGTTGGACCTTTAAAGATCTGCTGGGTACTACCATTTGATATTTATCTGCCAGGCAGAAAAGTTTCTGAAGAATAAGTTACGTTTCCTTCGTTTTAATACTGGCGTATAGCGATTGTACACTTGATGAGCTAGTTGGCGATATTTCGCGACCATAGGGTGAAAAAAGACTTCGAAAATTATCAAGTACCCTTCCATTTGCAGCACTGTACTGTGCCAAACTTGAGCTAAGGATGTTATCTTGCCTGTTCTGGTGTGTAAATACACTTGAGGCTGTTCTTGTTGTTGTGTGAGGAAACCTTGTGTGATTTGCCTGTATAAATCTTTGGCGGCTAGGCGGTTCATTCCGGCTTAATCCCGCAGGCTGAATCTCTTAATTTTCGCTGCTACGGCTTTGAGTCGTCACAGTACTGCCACCCGAGTATTCCCTGAGAAACTGGGCTGCTTCTTCAACCAAAGAAACGGTCCTTTGATGGTCAAAAGACGTTTGCAAGTCTTCTTGGTCAGCCATGTTGATCATATGGCCTTTTCAACGACAAGCACTTTTCAACCAATCATAAAGCGAGGTTTCTACATAAATTAAAAAACTTACATTTTGGCGGGAAATAAATTTTTGTGTCTAAAAACGTGTCACTGAGGGCCTTGCCGAACTGCATGTTACCTTGTCAAAACACCAAAATGAAATGAACACCATCAAAGTAGAAAAACACAATAACAAAAGTGTAGGCCATAATGTTCGAATGGCGAAATGTCACAAAGCAATAACAAAAGAGCAGTTTTCAATAGCAACATGTCAAAACGAAATGACAAAAGTGCAGGTTGTAATGTTCCAATAGCAAAATGCCAGAATGCAAGAACAAAATAACAAAATGCAATAACATGTTAACAAAACAGCAGGATTCAGTGGCAAAAAAACAAAAGACATCAAGAAAGAGCATGTTCCAATAGCAAGATACCAGAACTCAGGTTCCAAAAGCAAGATGTCGGAAGGCAATTACAAAACTGTAGGTTTCAATAGCATAGCTGTACCAAATATTAATTTTGGGGGTAATCACACTCCATACACATCTCCACTGACAATAGCATTTTTTGAACATTTTACATTTTAACCATATTTGCAGAGAAAGGGAAATGTTTATATTCTTCTCATTTTCAAATATGCTTAATTTAGGTTCAAATGATAGCTTCTTTTGATTTGGACAGAATATGACAAAATTTGATTTATTTATGTGAAGTTTTAATTTGTTTGATGTTAGCCAAACATACAATTTCTGTAGTTCTGCATTCACTCGCATTATATTTGAAATACATTTTCTTCTTTCAGAAGACACTTTGGAAGCTAACAAATGCGAAGAACGTGCCATTGCGTGGAAATGGCCGCCATTACTTGTTACCAGTCTACATGGAGCCACCTTGTGGACCGAAAAGCACTGGAGACTAGCTTGGTTTGTTTTCGCATTGGTTTTCGAAGTGGCAGTCGATTTCTTTCGTAAAAATTAGTTTCTTTATAGAGGTATAAATGAAGTTATGATTTCATAAACTTGAGAATTTCTTATCCCTGTTTATCTCTGTCTATTTGTATGTAATTTTGCTGCAAAGTTGGCTCGTCCCGAGTCTGTTAGCGATCGTGTTTGCAGTAAAAGTACCGTGTCAATTTCATGCACACTTCATTTTATCAGTCCTTCAATGGAAATTGTACCACATTTACGAAGGGAGTTGGTTGTCTAGGCAGGTAATTTCAATTGACAAGTTACCATTTTATCTTTTGTTTTAAGGCATGCTTCACTAAACTGCTGAATGCTTTCTTTGCGAGTATCTTCAGATATAGATGTTACCATCAGTCGAGAATATTAGTAGTTATGTGCAATGCGAATGGCTAAATGTTTGGAGTGTTTTTCTAACACACTTTCTTGCCAAAATTATTTTTTCCAGAGGGTATGGGGGGGGGGGTGTACAAAGTAGTAGTGGAAATTCCGGAGGGGTGGGGGTTATTTTAGTGGTCCAAAAATGGAAATTCCGGGGAGGATGGGGGGACTTACATGAAATTCCCTCCGTGGTGGGGGTATGGATATTTTCTGGAACTACACATTGGAAAACTGACATGTAAGCGATAGCGAACTGACATTCGACATTGGCGAATCAACTTCATACGCTGGCGAACAGGTCACTGCCGAACAGACACACTGGCAAAACAACCGGTTACCGTTAAAAGAACCAACAGAAAAATAAAAGTGGCTAAAACCACTTAAATGCATCATATAATCATTGCTAAAGGCAATAATAAATGTATTGTATTATTTTCCATATTTGAGAAAATGAGACCTTTGAAAATCACTGGTTGTGAACTGCTTGTCACCACTTGACCCGACCAGTTTACTCGACGCTATTTTGCTTATTGTTATTACTGAGCATATTATCGTTGTGTAAAATAACGTCTAACATGTCTACGCTAAGTTTATATTCCCTGGCTTGTAACCCGTACGTAGTCAGCATGTCTCAGTTTCTTGTTAAGAAATTCGATTGCTCCCTCCACTATTTGTTGTATTGTTTATCTCCACTTAGAATGGAAATCTTCTCTATTCGGCTAAAGAATAGAACCATAATTGAATCAAGAAACCATACAGGTCCAACTTTGTACAGCGCATACACTCTAGTATATTATAAAATACAGCTACTACATGTATTGTACTGTATTCTTTAGCTTACTTAGACATAAAAAGGCAAGTTTATAGACGCTCTTACCTTAAAAACCAGCGACAACGACTTCAACGACGAATCACATGAAGGCCGCCATTACAGATTACACTAGAGCCCAGTCTCTCGATCCATCGGTTGGTCAGGTGGAGTCACATGGTGGTTGCTCCCGCAGTACGAGTGGCGGTCAAACCGAAACCGGAAACGATATGCTGGTTTTTCACGCCATTCAAAATAGATCAAAATAAAAATCAAAACCGTTCAGTAGATAACGTCCAGATCTGGGAAAAGAAAGAAGAAAATTATGTAAAGACTCGCCAAGATTTACGTCACAGCTATGGGGAGAAATTTTACCCAAATTTTATTTATAGAGATTTGTATGGAGACGCCACCGGAAACCAACAGAAACATCTGCCACTGTCAAAGCGTGAATTTATCTCTCAAGGAACTCAAAAACATTAAAACAATACTTTCTCTAATACATGAACTGCTCAGATAGCCGAATTTCCCTAAACCATGAAAGCTCTCTCGGCCGTCATCACGTAAACGCCGCGTCACGCAAAAGCTTAGAATTAAATTCAAGCGCAGTCAGTACGCGTAGCCACACGAAAGAAATTTTCATAATCGTTCTCATCGCTTTTCTCCTCTTCCTCTGAGCTTGAAGAACCAGTTTCTGCTAACACGAAGTCCACCTCCTCATCTTTATCTTCATCCTCTTATGAAAGAGTGGCTTCTACCAACTCTTTGTCACTACTGATCAAATTTCCAGGTTGTTTATGTTGCGTTGCGGAGTTTGTAAAGTGCTATGACATGTCTCAAAAGATGAGTCTTCAGATGATCAGTATTCTACGTATAAGTTGTCCAACATAGCACCTGTTTCCTTACTCCGAGTCCAATCACTGAGCATACCAACCCAATCATAGTCAGTTGAAGGTCCACTAGGGTTCTTAGATCCCGCTTTCCCGCTCATTTTTTTCCTGTTAATCCTGCCATCCCGCCCCTTTTTGTCTAGAAATCCCGATCCCACCCACTCTTTAAAGAAGTTTTTCCGTTAAATTCATAATTAATTGAACAATTAGCACAGAAACTTAGATATTACATAAAAGATCACAAGAGAATTCAATGAGTAGTAGATAAGTGAGCACAAATGATTGTCATTTTGTTTCTGTAAACAATTAGTTGACTGTTTTCTCTTCTTTTGTCCACGTATCAGTGAAAGAAAGATTGCACATTCCCATATTCAAAAGAAGGCCGTAAACACACGTGACAGTTTCTTTCAAAGCTTTCAGCGTCTTCACGTTCCTTGAAATTTGGGCTCAGAACTTTCTTCCGAATGGAGGCACTCCCGGTTGTACAGCTGTACGCAAAACTTCGTTTCTGCCAGCTTGCGTTTTTGCGCTGGTCAGTTCGTACGTGACGTGAAAGCAAAGTGTGAGAAAAAAAATGGCGGTGCGACCTCCAGGGTTTCAAAAGCATGCGAAAAGAGAGATTGAAATCTCGTATCCCACTCTATTCCCTTTGCAAATCCCGAATCCCAACCCCATGAAAACACGAAATCCTGCTCCTGCTAGAAATATTAATTCCCGCTTCCCGCCTCAGTCTTGAGCTCAAATCCCGAATATCACGGCGAAAAACAAAAGGGCTTTTGTCGGTATATTGTCACAAATAAAGTTGCTCTTTGGGCCCCTAGTTATTCAGCTTGTGTAGTATATATTAAAACAATTATTCACCTCA
>CM042754.1:22838887-22860112 GCA_022496165.2 Catalaphyllia jardinei | reverse complement strand
CATTGCATTTAACCAGAGTGCATTGCGCTACTTTTTACCAGAGTGCACTACGGCGAAAATGTCACTATACGAAGATGTCACGCCATGCATCTTCTCGTGTAGATTTCCAGTGAGAAAGGTTTAATCAACAATTATTCCATGAGCGCGCGCTGGATATGAGATGATAGATAGCCAACGAGGCGCGTAGCGCCGAATTGGCTATAATCATCTCCAACAAGCGCGATTGGAATAATTGTTTTATTAAAAACGCCCCCAAAATATAGCAAACTAGGCTATAATAATAAATAAAAAGGCCCCAAAAATCACGCATACGCTCGCCGTTTTTGTAGATCATGGTGTAATGGCTCATATACCATGATGTCTAAGCCAATGAAAACTCTCGAATAGCATTGTCCAATGATCCAGTTTATAATAATGGTGGTTATGTTTTGCTCTGATTTGCCTGTAAAAAGAAGTGAAGGAGATCGTACGTGCTGAACTTTAAATTCGGACGATTAACTGTGACGTCTTAATTTTGAGCTTAAAATGTTATTTCTTAGCCGCGGTCTTGCCAGTCCTTGGTGTAATTCTTAAATGAAGAGAAATCATCGTTACGGAAGCTTGTGGAATAATTTAAACAAACGGAAACCGTAGAACACTCTTATTTCATATATGTTGCGATCTATTCCTTTACATCTAAACATGAACTTAGGCTAAAGCTTGAGCATTTCCACACATTACGACGAACACGTCCTTGGCACGGTCTGTCAACATTGTAGAGACATTCAATGCGTACCAGAACAGAATTTATTAGTTAGATTTCTGTTCCAACAATTTCCACATCTCTCGATTTTCACGATCTGGTAAAAGGGAGCTTCAGTGATGTGTACTGTTTTATGTCCGCACATATGTGTAGATCACTTTGTGCTTTCTTTGTCACGATCCCTAAGTAATTGTTACACCTCGCCATCGATGAAGTTGATGTATCCGAGGACAGATTCCTCACGATTTTACACTACTTTGAGAAATAAATGTTAATGCACAATTCTTGCAACGCACTGCTATAGATAAATCATTGCGTATGAAATATGTCACTATCAACAGAATGTTCCGCAGCATTACTATCTTTTAGATAACCTAGTTGTTAATTATTCACCGAAGTAGAGGTGAATGGTACTTGGCAAATCACTTCCGAGCTAGCCAATCATGTATAGCGAAAAACGCCGGTTAATAACATGTTTATTTTTTTTTCTGCGATAAATTGGCTTACAAGTGGGTTTATTTACGCAACTTTGTTACTAAATCGGCTTATGTGACGTCTACAATCCATTCGAAAAAAAAAATATCTAACGAGTGAACGAGCGAGACTAGACTAGAGGAAGAAAGATGTAGAACAAATTTATTTGGATTAATTGGAACAACTGGCACTTAAAGGGGTGTTTTGCACCCACCTCTGCAGTAAAGGGCAACTATATAGGGTTTTTAGTCCTATTTCTTCCCGACGGTTATGCGGCCATGCATGCTGAGTAGGCCTAACAAGGCCCAAACAGTTGTCCTTATAATAGAGCTACATGCTAGTGCGCGCTCTGATTGGCTAATAGTTTACTGATGAAGAAGAAATGGATGGTTCATAGAGATGGTTCAGACTGACGTCATAGTCGGTGAAATTTCGACTTTTCAGCAAGAAAAATGTTTTGCTATGTCCATTTCTTAAATGGCTGCCATTGCCCGGGTGATATGGCTGTGCGCGTGTGTAAGGTACTGGGCAGACCAGGGATTGGTGTTCTAGTGTGCCACTTTTATTGGTTTTAACTTTATGTTAGTTGCATTTAGTTCACTAGTTAAGTTCTCTTAAAGTGTTTTTTTTTTGGTGTGAAATTTCGTGCAAAGTTTGAAGTTGTACTACAGGACAAATTCCTGTCAGTCATTATGAATCACTCGAAATCAGACTTTTCTCCCAAATAGAGAAGCAGATAGCGAGAAAATAACTTAAATTCGTGTGCTCTACAGAAATTCTCACAGATACAGCAACGATCAGAGGGGCAAACTCGACTGAAACTGACTCAGTTTTAACTTAAAATTGTACAGAGAGACACAAAGGATTACGCGCCATTACAGCGCCGAGCTACAAACAGCCAAACAAACTCTTACAACTTGTAAAAAATTAATTGATTTTACTTAGGGTGACTTTCTTTGCCATCCAAAGCTGAACAGAGATAAACTTGCGTTGATTAATCGTCTATGGAATTGTAAAAAGGGTGAAATTAGTTCACGAAAATAGATTAACTCAACGGATTCCGCCCGTGGCTGTGGCGGTCCGGATGAGAAAATTCCACCCGGAAACCATTAGATTGCAGGATTTGTTGAATTGCGCCCGCTCACGAGCTGAGAATATGATAATATATTTCAATTATCTGTTTACTATTTTTCAAGTAAACAGCAATGTTTACAAAAAGTGGTATGGCCCTCCCAAAACCCCAGCTCAATTTTTTGTTTACCCTGCCCTTTTTTAATGACCCTCCACCCATTTGCACCAGCCCTAACCTCTCCAATAAATGACAGATCCCTTAATTAGTCTGTGTCGACATCGATAAAACATGGGAACGAAGTTGTTTTAACCCTAAAAAGATACGACGAGCAACACCAGCTTTTAATATGGGTGTTCCCCCCGGGGGGATTTGAAATGTTTGATTACATCCTGTTGTGTCATTGCTTTTTTAATACGCCTAATTAGGGCCTGATTAACCTTCGTTAATAATAATAATAATGATAATAATAATAATAATAATAATAATCTTTATTGAGGGAATAAATTTCAATGATAAGTGATTTACAAGAGTCCTCAAAAATTAAAAAAAAGCAAAAAGGAAAAAATAGACTAATTAACAATTAGACTACGAGCCCGAGTTTTCTACGAGCAGATATTCAACGAGGCGCAGCCAAGTAGAAAAGAACTGTTTTATTACGTTAGATCAGGTTCAAACGTGATGCGCGATGTGCGCTGATGCGTAACTGATGACTATCAGCAGATAGTCATCAGAAATTTAGCCAATCAAATTCACGGATTCACAATAGACTACGGTAAATTTATACTAATAGCAGATAAAAAACGGAAATTTAGCCAATCAAATTCACGGATCACAATAGACTTCGGTAAATTTATACTAATTTTTGAATATATAAAAATTATACTAAAGACTATTTACATTTCTTAACAGTCTTTTAAAACAAGCTAATGATGGGCTTTGTCTGATTGAAAAGTCTAATTTATTCCAATCGTTTGAGGCAATCGTTGATAATGAGCAAAAAAAAAATAACTACAGAAAGGGCCAACGGACAAATCAAAAGTATTGGAACCTGGTAGGACCTGATAAGCAAATGCAATGGCTTGAAAAAACTGAACTTAGAAACACTGACCGTACGGTTGGGGTTAACTGTTACATATTTTCCAATTTTCCGTCAGGTCGTGGAAATTGGGCTTTCGATCTTTTTGTTCTGTTTATTCAGCAAGTTTAAGTTCGTGTAAATTTTGCAAGAGCGTCATTATCCTTTCCGTCCTCCAATGCTACGCCATTTTCTCCCATCACAGACCGGTTTTACTGGCTTAATCTGAGCTAAATCAAAGGATAGTTTATGGAAAGTTAAATCTGTTTTCAGGAACACCATTTCATCCCCTGATTAGTTATTCCGGGAAGATGAAATCTAATCGCGGAATAACCACTAACCTCGATGAATGCAACTTTAAGCAAGCGTGACTGGTTATAAAGGTATGATCTAATGCGGTATCGGTATTTCGTGGAGTTTGTATTGCGGTATTGTGGTATGTATTTGGTACCAACACCCCCCCCCCCCCTCAGTTCTGTATGTGTGCGAGTTCCAAATTGCATACAAATGTAAAAAAGATTCATTTGTAACTCACGTACTAGCCAAACGACAATATTATTATCGCGGCATTTATTGTAATTTATTGTAATAAAGAAACGAAATCCTTCGTCAAACGAAAAAACAAGGTGGTAAATCTAATCTAACAGCAAAAATGTGCCTGTGGAGTGACTGTAATACTAACATGAAAGTGTGCGAATGAATGTGGAAAATGTGGACCGTCAATTCCACACTTCTAGTTAACTGTATAAAGAACTACCCTGCGTAAATAATCGGTATGTAACCAGTGTTAGTATAAATCTGCTAGCGTCTATCGAGAATGCCGTTCTCTGATTGGCTACGCTACTCGCTATCTATTCCGTTTTAGTATGAATCTACCAGCGTTCTATCACGAATGACGTCCTCTGATTGGCTACGCTACTCACGTTCTATTCTGTGATAGATAGTGAGTAGCGTAACAGCGCGCGCTGATGGCCGCTTTTCGAAGTGTCTGTAAAGAGGATTTAGATATAGTTTTGAACGACTAGTAGATTTATACTAAAACAATTAGATTATTCGCTCTCGATTTCTATGCGTGATAGTTGACTCGGGCTGCGTCCTCGTCAACTATCACGCGATAGAAATCTCGAGCTCATAATCTAATTGTTAAGTAGCAGAAACACATTCACTTCTTTATTTCCTTTGGTGAAAGCCATTTACCGTTGTCATTAATTGGATTTAGCGCCAGGGACACTAATTTTCAGCCGTTTTCTGATCTAAAGGGAATCAGGCCCTTATTGCAGACAGGACAGGCGGGACGCTAATTCCTTACTTGACACTAACACGCCAACTGGATTGTAGAAGCTTTTCAACAAAACCACGTTCAAAGGCGCTAAATCGAATCAGTTAAGGTGCTCGTGCTCAATCAGAAATTAACCACTGAAACATTCATTGAAATTCCAACAAAACACTTCAAGCTATAATAAAGGCACAAACTAAACTTTAGTACAACCTGAACCATGAAGTTTTCTCCGGACCTACTGGCCTGTAAAATCTTTCTACAGTAATTCAACGCTTATACAATGTGAAATACAAGTCAATAGTTACTAATTGCATTCAGCAAATCGTTCCTATAGACTGACGCTTGTTTACAAAAACTACCAACGTTACGTCAATAATTATGGTGTCAAGTATGCAGTGTATAAAAAAATCATTTTCTTACTCTGGTGCAAAACACTAACACGTTTGAAAGAACGTAAGGCTTCTTCTACAGATAAGAGATTAAACTTGGTTCGAACACTTAAGAGTTTGTGATCTCCCTTAATGAGGACATCCGGAACACACCGACAATTTTGCGTGCAGCGTTGGTGTCCATGTTAACCGCGTATTCCACTGTACTGCAACATACGAGACTGCTTTCCTAGGATTTCCATTTCTCTCCTAGTAACTCTACGAGAGATTTATACCTTAGAATGAGGTGAACGCAATTTTATCTCAAATGATCGTCATAATGTTGAACGATACACGCCTCACTAGTAATGTCCTCATGATAAACCCAGCAGGTGAGGATTTCAACTTGGCTTGAATTTTCTTCAGTCAAAGACAACGACACATCCGACTTGTTACCACCGTGAGTTGTAGCTGGCTCCTTAGTGTGCTGAAAGCACTGATCATGCTTCTTGAGTTTTAAAGAGCCACCTCTTCCGTGTCTTTCTTCGTGCTTCTTCCAGTTTGATAACCGACCAAAGCACTTGTTGCAATGCTTGCACGTATACGGCCTTTCTCCTGTGTGAGTTCGTTCATGTTGCTTGCAGGTTGCTATTTGGCCAAAGCACTTGTTACAATGCTTGCATTTATACGGCTTCACTCCTGTGTGAGTTCTCTCATGTTGCTTACAAGTTGCTAATTGGCTAAAGGACTTGTTACAATGCTTGCATGTAAACGGCTTCTCTCCTGTGTGAGTTCGTTCATGTTCTTTGCAACTTACTAATTGACTAAAGCACTTGTTACAATGCTTGCATGTATATGGCTTTACTCCTTCGTGAAGACGTTCATGTTCCTTGCAATTTCCTAATTGGCTAAAGCCCTTTTTACAATGCTTGCATGAATACGGCTTCTCTCCCGTGTGAGTTCGCTCATGTCGTTGGCAATCTGATGAGCGACCAAAGCCCTTATCACAATGCTTGCATGTATACGGCTTCACTCCTGTGTGAGTTTGCTCATGTCTCCTGCAATTTGATGAGCGACTAAAGCACTTTTCACAATGACTGCATTTGTACGGCTTCTCTCCAGTGTGAGTTCGTTCATGTTGCTTCCGAGATGAACGGTCGCTAAAGCACTTATTACAATACTTGCATGTATATGGCTTCTCTACCGTGTGTTTGTTCATGCTGCATGTGAGCTGATAACTGGTGAAAGAACTGGTCACAATGCTTGTATTCCTGTGTCTTCCCTGTTATCCATCAAACCAGGTTATGTTTGGCTTAAACACTTTGCCGGCAAGTTTGCTGTCAATCAAGATAGATGTTTCTGCTGTATTCCTAACGAAATGACAAAGAAAATATAGCTTTGTTATTGATCTGACAGGCTGGTGGGGACCCGGTTCACAATTCGCGTTCACAGCGCGGCGATGGAGAAAAATTTATCATCACAGCATTCACTCACTGTGTCGACACTGGAATAACAATCTACATCTGGGGAATTCCTTTATGAGAAGTGCTAAAGTAGTTACAGTCACCAATCTACATGTAACTGTAATTTCCTGAATACTTTTAACTTTTAAGTATAAATAAATTTTACCTTTTGGGCCATTCAAGCAAGCTCAGTAAGGATCTATTTACGTAAATCTAAAGGTGAATGAAGGATTCCCAATGCAAATACGAGCTTGCCGTGACTAATAATAATAACAAACATTTATAGAACGTCTTTTCCCTATGGTCCAAATACCCTTTACAGTTGACAGGTTAAAAACAAATTTTTATATACAATATACTCATTAAAAATATTAAATTACTATCATTAATACCACTACCTAACTGCTATAACTATAAAAAAGGGAATATTATATATAAAAAGTAAAAATACCACTTTTAAGGGCAGACATGAAAAAAAATCTCGACTATTTCTTAGTGTGTACCAATTTTCTAAACAAATTAAGTTATTGCTCTTCTCTGAACAACTCGAGATTACCAGGAATTAATTAAGGAGGTATGCATATTTTCGGAAACCACACAAAGCGGCCTGTGTGAAGTATAACAATGCAATAATTGTTTTACACATAGTGCGATAATGTAATAGGTCAAATGCTGCCTTTGTTTAAGTTCTGTAACCTATTGCACATAATGCTTCAATTCCTTTAAGTTTAGTCGATTTACTTGTCAGGTAAACTTAACTGAGCCCCATCACAACTGGAACTGTAACACCTATCAAGCTTATTCATCACTTATCCTCAACACCTGCTCACCTGTAACAGACATTAGGACTGCATATCTATTTGAATACAACACTAACCAATACTTGATCTTAGCAGCGCTTAATAGGACTATCACTCTACCTTGGGACACAGTGCTATGTAATCCAATATACGGCTTGTGTTAGTAGGCGATATAATTCACACTCTGATTGGCTAATTGTCACTGAATTGTAGGACATTATTTTTGACCATTTGGTCATTACGGGAAAATCTCAAACCTTAACTTACTGTGCTGACCCCACTCGGTCATTGCTCAGTCAAGATGTCAAGGCCTCAGCTTGAGATTTTCCCGTTACAACCTGACTCTCGGTTATTAAGTAGTTAATAGTGGCCCGTGGCTGTTTTTGCATAAACAGCCCTGCATCCGGTCTGTACTGCCATACCTTCGGCCAATATTTCCCAAATAAAATACTAATAATTTAGTCAACAAACTAACTTTTAAAGAACTTCATCAATACATATTTCACCAAACTGAATTAAAACTGAAAAGTTAGCAAATCTACATGAACACAATATGCATTTCACCCTAGTATCAAATAGCAAATTCTGTCTCAATGCTGGATGACCAAATGAAAGCAATGTTTAAGAAAATTTACTTCAAGATTGATTATTCAAGCATTTTAGAAGCCGAAGTCCAAATTGCAGTGTTCAAGCCTAATAATTACTCACAATTAAATGTCATTTGATTGCAAATAAATAAATAAATAAATAAAGTGTCATTTGACTATTGATTTTGCTGATGGCTTTGCATTCATTCTATGTCTTTTAGCTTTGCTAGTCTCTTACCAGTAAAATTAACAGAAAATCACCAATATGCATTTCACCAAACCAAATAAATTGAAGTTACAAAAAAAACAACATGAAATCTCCATGCATTACAAACACATTACAAACACCATGTGTGAGGTTTGAAAACCAACTCTTTTTGGGGGTTTCTAACCATTACAGAAAGAGACATTTTAGCAGTCTACAAAGCAGCTAAACAGCACTCCTGTGACAGCCTAAATACCGCTTTGGTTACTAGCCTTACACATTGTAGTAGCTCACCATCAGAGCTACATGTACCTTACCGTTCTCCATATTTGTAAAAGGATAATCATCAGTGAACCTTATTGGTAGTGGATGCCCCCTTTCCATTTCGGAGGTGTGTATAGCAAACAAATTGCCAATAGAACGATGGAACAATAACAAGAGGAGAGAAGTATTTTCTAGAGAAGAATAGTCAGTGAGGCTGTTCTTTTTGCCACATTACCAGTAGTCATCAGTTAAGTTTGGAAATACAAAAGAGTGCTTCACTGTTCAGCTACCACAAGGTTGTAGAGTCACATTAATATTGAATAAATTAATTCCTATTACGTGATTGGCACTTTACACATTCCACATGAGTAGGATTAGTCAAGACACTACAAAGGTGATATTAGAAACACTGCAGTTAATCTATAATGTGAGATAACCAAATTATGACTGCTGCTGCTGCTGAAACATTTGCTTGCTCTAGGCTTGCTTACTTCTGGAGCAATTAAGCCTGTTTCAAAAAGATACTTGAGCAGCTTTGACTGTTAGGTAAAGGTAGAGTCTGCATACAAGTCATGTACAATTGCAGTGTTACCTGCTAGTATTAAATTCTTTGGTACCCATTTCTACACCTGGGTGTGAGAGTATAGTGTCTTGCCAAAGAACATAAAACAATGTCAATATCCCTCACTAAGTTCCAAGCACTGACCACTCAATCCAGAGATGAGTGCAGTAAACATGAGGCCACCGTACCCAGAGTTCTCTGTAAGCTTCGGTGACCGGCGAATATTTGCCATCTAGTCGTGCTTGGTGCACTGGCTACTCGAGGTAAATAACTTATGAATAACTTTTATTTGTAACAATGTGAGCCTATCCATCAATAAAAATTAAGCACAAAATAATACTTCATGCAAATCTTCTTGTCAACAAAAACCATTATTGTTTAATTAAATTACACTGAAATGCACTTTTTAGAAACCCAATTTCAAAATTTTTCTCGGAGAGGCTCCTGGACCTTCCAATAAAAGGTGGGGCCCCCCCCCCCCCCCTCGAGGTGGCCCCGATAAAACAACTGCATGTCTTTTAATCAGCACTGTCCGCCGCCTACTCAAAGTTATTCTCCCTCTACTTGGGGGAACCCTGCTGCACCTCCACAAGGCTTTGATTGCAGGCTTGAAACAATGGCCGGTCAATGCACAATGTCTGGTTAAAAATTGGTTTCCCCCTGTCAAACCACTGGACGACCAGAAATTTTGTCTGGTTGATTACGCTTCAAATAAGTAAAACAAATATTAGCGAAAGAAATACGACATCATCAGATGTCGTTGTCAAGTTTTGCAGTATAAAAGGATCTACAATAATATTATGCACATGAGGAGGCAAAATAAATTAAGCGACAAGAAAACACGTGACTATTACAGAACTATGTTAATTAACCAAACAGAGCTAGTTTTAATCTTAAATTGTACATAATATTTGTTAGTGAGAGAATGAAAGATGGGTCTTCCAGAGTAGCATGTCTATCAGTGTGCATGCCAACACAGTCAAATTTTCAATGACAGCCACTGTAACTTTTTCTCCCAACGAACAGTCCATACATTCTCTAGTTATTTTACCCTCTTTACGACAACAACCTCTCCACAGCGGCAACAGCCATAAAAGCGGGTACCAATTGCCAAAAATAATCTTTTGTCAACAGCCAGTTCAATGTCTGATGAGCAGTGTATACAAAACCAGTTTTTTTAGCACATCTTTAGCCTCTTTCTGTTTAGTTTCTGTTTTTTATCGTATATATGGCGAGAACTTTAGGTAATAAACCCTGCAAATAGAATTCTATATGTGCTATATTTTCACATGTGAAAAAAGCGATACGTCCAATCAACCTCGCGTACAGCATTCTTCACACATGCAAATATAACCAATCATTGCCCAGAGTAGAATCACTTAGCCAATCAGAGCAAAGCATTTAAATGGCCAGAAGCATGGTCTTGAAATCAGCCCTGCTTGAAGTTTGTGTTTTGAAAACATGGCTTCGGCTTCCCTTGTTAGTTCACTTTCGGAAACAGCAGCGGAATATATCCAACATCTTGATCATTAGCACTTCAGCTTCAGCCAACAGTCACCTCAGCAAGTCTTACATGTATCTTTGTTTCAAGGGCGAACATTCAAGGAGGAACATTCAACATTTCTATAAACAGCATAAGTCAAGAGTCCAAATTTGTCTTTGCACAGCGCAAAGTGCCGTCATGGGCAAGCGAAAATATTTCACACTGTGTTTTAAATACGAATTACCCAACTGTATTTTAGCTTGTGTAGGCTCTTTGTTCGCTTGTTGCTGGACGGGAAAGCGAATTATGTTCGGTCATTTACATCAGTCTTGAATTTTTTGCTGTTCTGCATGTAAGCTTATGTTATCCGGAAAAAATAAAACTGATTTAAAGGATATGTTTAATTCTCGCTATATATACAATAAACAAATTACAGCATAGAAAGTGCTTTGTACGGATTTTTATTCACTTGTTGCAAAACTTTGGAAAACTCACTCGTTCGCTGTGCACACTCGTTTGTTTTCCATAGTTTTGCAACTCGTGAATAAAAATCTGTATGTCGCACTTTCTATGAAGTAATCTATTTATATATTTATATATATATATATATTAATATTTGGTAAAGATAAAAAATGTTGCAACCCCGAAAAAAAGGTGTCACATTACGCCACTACCTCCCCATAACAGCTACTTCTCTACAATGGCCCCTTTCTCTGCCCCCAAGGTGGCCATTGTGTAAAATGTTCATAAGACCTCCTTCAGATATGTCCATTCATTCCAAGATCAAATTGTAATTTGACTTTAATCCTTATGGTAACCTTGCAACCTGCTGATAATTTTGAGCTAAGCAAAAAATTAACCATTTACTCAGAGCAATATCCTTCAAAAAATTCACCAATCTGCATTTCACCAAGCCCTGTGAATGCACAAAAGGAGGAAATCTCCATAAACAAAATGTGTAAATCACCAGATACAAGTTTCAAACAGTAAATCCTATTTGCTTTTATAACATAAAATTCTTAATGAAAGATCATGGCCAAATGAAAAAAGAGTCTAAGGAGCTGTCTTGGGTTAGAGATTATCATTCAAAATAAAGCCAAGACATACATTACAAGTAGAAAAAGTCCAAAATTTGAATGATGTGCAGTTTTGCAAGCAGCATGTTTAAGTTAGTAATTTACTTCAAAGTGTAATTAGCTTATTTTTGCTGACATCTTTGCAGTCATTTTACTGGACATAGCTTTATCAGCTGCAACTTAAAAGCAACACTGAAAATTACCATTTTGTTTTCGAGTCTTGAAAGCTGCATAAAATTGACAGTCTGTCTTCTAAACACAGTTTTTGCATTGATCCAAAAGAGAAGTTTCCATCTTTTATGACTCTCTACCCCATGATTTTACTCTTGAGTGCTTCTAAACCCTAGATACACCACAGGCCGATCAGATTGCCCTTGAGTAAGGACGAAAACTACTGTTTATCATGCCATGTTTTCGAGTAACTTCAACACATCCACGGATCGTGAGCGCAGCAATTAAAACTAAATGGACACTAAATATTTTGCTTCCCAATGTTTATTTTGGTTTCTGGAACAAGACTAACCTTCACTTTTCAAGAGTGTTTCTGTTTTGGATAGCTAGGATGGAAACATAAATGTAGAATTCAACATTTATTTTATGTACAATTTTAGAGGAGCATAAGGTGTGAAAAAATAATTTGCTCTGGCGAATTGGGTCCACCCCCTCTAAAAAGCTGGCGAATCTAGGGTTAAAGACATGTGAGTATTTAAGTAGCATATTCTGCTTGCATTTTTTACTCAAATGAACTCTAAACAGAAAGAAAAGTCTCCATAATAATGATATGCAACACTCACAGTTATGTAACACATTGCCCTAGCAATGTCAAACAATACATGGCCCTCAATTAGCCAATTCGGAAAATACCATAATATTCTTGCTTTGTCTACGCAAAATTTTTGATTAGGCATTGCCTTTGTGTTCTCTTGGGACCATTGTAAGTGCCAAGAGAAACTGGAAACAACGCTTATGCAAAACTTGGGTAGACAAACAAATAATATTATGGTATTCAGTTTCAGAAGTGGAGAATACAACAAAATTAGTACTAAAAGTTGATGGATGATCAACCAAGGCTCCATTTGTACATAATCTGATCACCCATACCAACAACAACAACAAACAACAACAACAACTTTATTTATAGTATAAATTCAGCACAAGAAAGACTGTTCCGCAAATAGCATTGCTAGTCTGGGCGGAACAGTCATACAAAGAAAAAAAATAAATAAATAAAATAATAAATTTACAATAGGAGAGTTACATAATTTTTAAACAGATTGTAGCAAATTATTAAATCATTAAAACATTAACATAATGAAGAACTCAAGTTCAATTGTACGTTTTTAGGGCAGAGGTAATTTGGGAAATATCAATATAGTCATCATGCTTCTTAAGAATATCTAGAAGGAAAGAGTGGAGTTTTGTTTGGAAGTGTTTCTTGGGGAGCTCTCTTAATGATGCTGGCATCTCATTCCAAATTTTAGCTCCTACTCTTGAGAAAGCTCTTTTTTGGATTTCTAACCTAGATTTCTTAATATAGAATTTATTTTCTGACGAAGACCGAGTGTTATAAGAGTGAATACTGGTAGTGTCGCTAAATAGGTTTAAAATGTTACTAGGTACCTTCCGGTTTCGTATATCATGCATTAAGCAGCAGACAGATTTAAAATAAAGAAAATTTAGAGGTAAAATATCGGCATGAATAAACAAAGGGACTGCATGTTCACATCTCTCTACGGAAAATATAAATCTAAGTGCTCTTTTTTGAAGAACTAAAATTTTTGTCAGGTAGGATTTACTTGCAAGACCCTATGCAGTCAAGCCATAAGATATGTAGGGCAATATTAAAGATTGATAGATGTGCAGTAGAGTATTTTGTGGCACAAAATGTCTAAGTTTCGCTATAATCCCAACTAATCTACTTATTTTCACTACGATGTGTTCAATATGAAATTTCCAGCTTAAACTGCAGTCTATTAAAACCCCAAGGTATTTTACATAATCTTTGCATTCAAGGTGTATAAATGTGCGCAGCACATTATCATATATCACAATTTTCGGTTTAAGTATTAGTCGCTTTTGGTAAGGTCGAAAAATAAGATAATTGGATTTATCAATGTTGAGGGTTAACCTGTTTGCTGTTATCCAGTTACATACCTTACGAAGTTCACAGTTTACAAGAGTTTCAAGAGATTTAATGTCTTTATCGGCATAGAGGATATTTGTATCATCAGCAAAGAGGTAATCTGCAATGCTCTATCACAATTCATGAATAGATCATTTTCACTGTCATTCAATAAAAAAATAAATCAAAAACTAACAAGTGGAAAAAGCTAAGAAGTTGTGATATTATAGAAGATAAAGAAATAAGACATTTGTTTTAGGCCTGCACGTTTCCCCCAAACTTCAGATATTCGTTGAAATGTTTCTCAGAAATTTACAGGGCCCAGTATGAAAAGGCCATATTCGGTGTACCTCTATGGTACACCAATATGGCAGCCGAAAAATAATGTAAACATCTGGAACTTACTTTGGATATCTAGGCGACTTATTATCAGTACTGAAAAACCAAGCATTTACATAAGCACTTTTCCTAATGCTCTAACTTCTGAAAGAGCTTAAAATCATGACATGAGTATATATTTTTCAACAAACTCGATCGTAGCCTTGGGTCATGCACCTACATAATCCGGAAATTCAAAATGCTCTGGAAGCAAGCTATTGAGCTGTAAAACTGTAAACAGCTATAAACATGCTGCCTCTTATGCCTGATGAGAATAAAAACTTTGGTGGATCTTTGGTTTTGATAAGGTTTGAGATTTACATGAACAAAGTAATCATAACTAACATAAATCACAGAAAAATCCCTTCACTAAATGTTCAATAGCAACAATAATAAATTTATTTCACCCAATTTTAGTGCCACAATTCGAGCAAATTATTCAATGTGACATTCACGTAAACCAAATCGGTGTGAATGTCAGTGGAACATGTAGTGATACTTGTCAAATGGACAAACATGGAAAAATACAAGTGACTGAAACTATTTAAAAACATTTGATCAATGTAGTTAATAAAAAGAGTAATATAGTAATATGTATATAGCACTTAAATCATAACCAAAGACATCGGCTAAACTACAGAAATTCTGTAGTTATACAGGGCCACTTATTTACATCTCATTGAATCACAAAGGTGCCTAAAAGTATTTGTTATGCTTCGTTCTTCAAAAGATTTTGACACATGTAAAACAGGTGGTCCGAAGTGGCCCTGCATTCTGTAGTTGCTCCAAGATGTGGTTTTCATAACTGTAGTTTTAGCTACAATCATAAACAAAAGTAGTTGATACACTCTCCGAAAAAGACCTGTTTCGTTCAGCGAGTTTTCAATGTCTAATTTTGACATTTCGACCCCCTTTCTCTTTTCAATGTTGTAACCAGGTGAAAATGTCCACAGAGCGTATTGCAACATTGAAAAGGGGGAGAGGGGGCGTTGGCTATCAACAAAAAAGATGCTTTTTGAAATTACGGAAGGACGCCGATAGAAAGCGTTGGTTTCGCTTAAATGTGTCAACACTTTTGTCCATGATTGTCTGAAATTGCCACTCAGCGAAAATAAATAGAAATTGTACTTTACATGTGTTGAAAGTACTTAAATACCATAAACATTGAAATAGAAACCATCTATTTGTAGTTTAGGTCAGGATTTGGAGGGTTAAGATCAATGCAGAAGAGTTTTATGCAGACTCGTTTCCAGTCTCTGCGCATTAGCGGCTGCTTTAGTGCGCTGCAATATTTAGCGGTCTTGCTAAGAACAAATTGAGTCCACAAGCGTTAAAAAACAACAAATCTTGTTTTTAAGGTAATACGGCAAGGTAAAGACCTAAATTTACGTCCATGTAGCTTTTGGTTCGTGAAATTTCTGTGTGTGATTTTGCTGATAACAAACCCAGTGATTGAACTCAGCAGCAGAAGTCTGGCATGGCCCAAGCTTTCGCTGACAATGCAGCAGTTCTCGGGAACAGTTGCTACCTACAAAAAGCAGATTTTCTGCTTTTGTCCTTGATGTTATTAGCAGAATATATCGCCTGGGTTGGCTTTGCAATGATTCGCAACGGTTTAGAGTGGTTCACAATGGTTCACAACGGTTCACACCACACAAATAAAGAGTATCTTATATTTTCTTTAACTGAGAATGTGAACCATTGTGAACCATTGTGAGCCGTTGTAAATCGTTGAAATCTAATGTCTTGTTCATGTGAACCATAAAAAAGAGAATTTACGTAAAAAGCAAAACATATTTTTGCCTTTCTGCATCAATGGTCCTAGAAAACCATTTCGTGAAATAATTCTCAGCAATAATTATCCTAAATGATGTAATAATTGCACTCTACTGGTGCACGACGGATTTATAGCTTGCTAAGCAATGATGCTAAATATATCTGAGTAGACGGAACAGTGATAATACTGGGAAAGCTTCACAATGTGTAAAATATAATTCAGACAATCATAAACAAAAGTAGTTGAGACACTCTCAGAAAAAGACCCGTTTCGTTCAACGAGTGTGTTTTCAATGTCTAATTTTGACATTTCAACCCCCTCTCCCCTTTTCAATGTTGTAACCTGGTGAAAGTGTCCCGGGAGCGTATTGCAACATTGAAAAGAGGGAGGGGGGGGGGGGGGTTTGGCTATCAACAAAAAAGATGCTTTTTGAAATTACGGAAGGACGCCGAGAGAAAGCGTTTGTTTTGCTCAAATGTGTCAACACTTCTGTCCATGACTGTAGCCCTTTGAATCACGATGGCAAAAAGCGATGGCGTTTAGCTGCGTTTGGAGCTTTCCGTTTCGTCTAACTTGGAATATAACAAAACACAGACACCATTTTTTGTGATTCAGTGAGATGAAAATAGGTGACTGTGTATTTTTAAGATGAACCTGAAATCAAAGAGGCATTCTTAACGACTCTCTTACCTTGATAAACCAGCAACAACAAGCAAGTTACATGCAGGCCGCCATTGCCGTCAACCTCGTTCCCAGGCTCTCTCTCCTCTGCCTCAATACCTCTGGGCTGGGTTGTTCAAAGCCCTACCCACTATCCCAGGGTTAGCGATAATTTTGATTTCAATTTTGTAACTTCTCGGCGATGTTTTCTGTTTATATTGTTTGTTCTTCAGTTTTGGGTTAGAATAATCTCAAACTTCCCAAGACTTGAGCAGTGAAATCATTTTGTGGGATATAGATCGATTGAAGCCTTTAAGTGCTACTGTGGTTCTATACTGACTCCGAGCTTTCGCCGATCTACGGCATCATCAGGCGAAAGCTCGGAGTCAATATAGAACCACAGTAGCACTTAAAGGCTTCAATCGATCTATATCACACACCATTACGACATGCTACTAAAGGACACATTCAAACGTTTTTTTGAAATCGTTTTGATAAAAGAAAAATAAACTATTCGGTTAACTTTTAATACTGGGTTAGCGTTAACCGGCTTTTAAACAACTCGGCCCTGCTGTGCATCTCCAGTGCGCACGCTATTCATTAGGGACTTAAGTGCCTGTCCGAATTTCGCTTCCACAAACGCGACTTGCCCTTTCTTAGTATCACGGATTATTAAGCGTTAACACAGCCGCGGAAACGAAAGCGAAAGCTTACGTTTTCAGTCAACGCGAAATGAGCTAGACTCACGTCGGCCCTAAACGCAGATCGTCAACCTGTTCCCCGCCAGTCATGCGCAATGGATCTTTCGGGTTTTCCCTGATGCTGTGGCGTTCCCGTCGCCGTCCCCGTAACGCGTGTTCCACGTCGTGTATTTCAAGTGCGCGCACCGAGTCGAAATTAAACAAAATATAGAGCTGATGACCTTTGCGTTAACTTGGTGTGCGAATATTTTTGTTGAATGCTCGGTGACCCCTCTTTTTTTCGGCAGATCACTTCGTTTTCTGTTTCTTTCCATTATACTAAAAAAAAGCAAAAAAAAAATCTGTTCGTGGGCAGTTTTAATTATTTCTCATATACTATCCAAATAGGGTCGAATTAGTAAATGTTACATCTGTGCGTGTAGAAGTTACATTTTTTAAAGCTCACTCTACCTGATTTAATGACATATGTATCGAAGATCTATCAAATAGGTCTTCATATGCGGTGTTAAACACACAACTTAGATATGATTCTACAACTTAAATATATGCCGATAGAATCGCCTCGTGTGACTTGAAATACTAGAAATGCTATGGTCTTATCTTCGCCTTATCTTATCCATGCCTTATCTTCAAAACGAGTTCGATGGCCCCAGATTTTTTTTACGTTTTTAATCTAATCTATCATTTTCTACCTGCAGTCAAAGTTCTAAAAAAATCTGTGCGTGGGACGTTTTGGGCGCGAACGTCCTTAAATTTACTTAATAGGGCCGACCTTACGGTTGGGGTTACCTGTTATATATTTCGTCAGGGGATATTTACAACTGAGAAAATACGTTACAATTTAAGGTGATTCCTCAGAAATAAAAGTTACCGATGAATTTTTTGGAAACTTACCCTGAATGTTCTCTACCAAGCACTGTTTCGGAAAAAAAACAATAAAATCGATAGGTCACCTTGCTATACTCCCATACATACACATACATACATAATTTATTTGATAAAGCAGCCTTACAAGTGAAGTAGGCAAGACGAAAGTCCTGATGTAGACCTGCACTATCTAAGTAATAAGTAAAATAATTAACTCATGATGTATAAATAAATAATGACAGTTAAAATAGGTAAATGTTAATGACAATAAGTTATATGACTAATTTTAAAAATATTACAGTGCATGAATAGTAGGAAATATTAATGACAATAAATTATATTTAACTAATATAAGACTATTTAAAGTTTAAGGATTTGTTGGAGATACTTCAGGAAGCTTTAGTAAAACTTCCGTTCTTGGTCTAAGAACCTCAATATTTAGAGATTTTCTAAAATTATAAGTAGTCACGGGTTTGACTATTAAGTCATTAAGGGGTTCAATGCAGTTTCCATGATGAAAATTATATGTGGTAACTAAAAGTCTCTTAATGTAAAATAAATTTATAGAGTTCCAGTATGGGGCGTTCATGATATCGCCATTAGGGATGTTACAAGGTAAATTGTGAATAATTCTGGTTGCTCTTAAATGAATTCGATCGATATCAGCCATCAAAGCAATAAGAACAAGACCCCCGAACTGCAATACCATACAGAACACTAGGAATAATTGTTTGTAATAAATTGTTTCTAAAATTGGTTTGGGTAAAAACTTTATCTCTTTTAAGACAGCGACTTTCCTGCTGAATGACTTACAAACATTCTTGGTGTGCTCTTGCCTTGAAAGCTTGTTGTCAATGGGCCAATAAAGTTCTGATTCGAAATTATCATGGCTTCATACTTAGATTCGTGGGCTATTATTCTGTTAGACTAACACCAGGTGCACACCTGGTCTAATACAGATTGGTCTAATACAGGACTGATATCCTGATAATTGCACAAACTGTTTGCGTGCAAACATATAATCATCAAGCCAGGAAAACAGGTCACCTGATATACCAATGGCGTTTAGCTTTTCCAGCAACATGATATGGTTCACAGTTTCAAATGCTTTCCGAACGTCAATGAAAAGCACTCCAACTTTCAGACCCCTGTCTAATGCATTCTTCCATGTTTCTTTTAGGTGAAGCAAGAGGCTTTCAGTTAAATAGTTTTTTTCCGAATTCCCCATTGTTTGTGACTCCACAAGCCCTGTGTCTCCATATGGTTGTTGAAGGTGTCACTGACAACATCTTCTAAGATTTTTCCTGGTATACTGAGGAGGAAGATAGGTCTGTAGTTGTTTACGTCAGTTGATGAACCTTTCTCGAATATGGGATTAATGCGTGATTATTTCCAACTCGAAGGGAAAAATGCATCACCCACACTCTTCCTAAAGATCGGTAATAAACTATGGATAACGGAGTACCCAATCAAGGAGAGGTGCCTGGAGGTTCATGGTCAGGACCCGTGGCTTTCTTAGTGTTAGCAGCTTTTATCAGTTTGTGTTTAACGAGTTCTCAACTCATGTCAATATTAACCTTGGTAGGTGTGACTCTAGTAATAAAGGTGTTTAAGGATGTTAAGTCCAAAGGATCAAGTTGCTTGGTGAGGTCACAAAAAAGTCATTGAAATACTCAGCCTTCTTCAAATCATGGGTATTATGATATCTCCTCATTATGATCACAGATTGGGCTAATATTTTTGATCTTGTACTTTCTCAAGACTTGGTTAGACAATCTCCAAAATTCATTAGGTTTAGATGTTTCTTTGAATAGTTTTTACCAGTAAGCAGCCTCTGCACCCTTTAGTAGCTTCTTTACCTCATATCTCTGCTGTTTGTACAGTCTCCATGTCTCGGGGTCACCTGATAACTTTGCCATTTGAGTAGTTTGTATTTTTTGTTCATTTCTTTTCTAATGGAGGTGTTGATCAATGGAAGAGATTTGGCTCTTATTTTAACATCTCGTTGAGGTAAGTGGTGATGTAGGATTTCTTTATACAAATATTGCCAAGTGTCTACGCTGTCATCAATGTCATCAAATAATCCGGTCAAGTGCCAAGGTGCCTGATCAAAATCGCTATTGAGTTGCCTTATATCTAGCGATTTATAGTTCCTGGTCGAGATGATTTTGGGTTATGCACAGCCTCTTGCAACTTTGAAGACAGTGAATATTAGGTGGCGATCAGAGATTCCATCCCAAGTCGAGGTTTGGGTTTTTGAGGGTTGACTAGTTATCACAAGGTCAATAAGTGACTCTGAGTTAGCAGTAACACGAGTTGGACTATTTATGATGTTTAGTTTATTAAACTAATACTTAGGAAAGAACTTGACAGGTAGAAAGTGTCGAGCATATGGAGCAATATATAACATTTGTGGAAAAATTGCACCATTTTAAACGAAGTGGACGTAAACTGTTCATATAGTCATTCTTTTCGCGGTCATAATTTACATCCCAAAGTAACGGTTTTGTGCACGTTTTCACCTATATCTTTTTTTACGTCTGATAATTTTTTTTATTTTTTAAATTAAGGAGGATAATATGTACACTATTATTACGCAATGAAAAATATAGGTCACCATGCTCGTTTAAACGAAAACGAACATTTATCTCGCTATCGAGCTTAGCTTAAGGTGGCTGAGCACAGTTTTTGATACCTCTGTTTCATTTACCTTTTTCTCTAAAACACTCGATCCTTTGGTCGCCGAGAATGGCAGCAAGCAAGTTAACAACATAAACTTCAACTTTTTGATAATTAAGCTGACGTATGTGCCGTTGCCATGGCAACATGATTAAATATAAACAAATGTTTAAAATCGGTTTTGTTTATTTCCAGAAAATCTAGTCATTAGATTTTCTTTATAATTTGCATGCAACAAGTTTGTACGATACTCACAAGTTCGCGCTATTTTAATAACAATTTAACAAACAGATTTTTAATTATCCCTCGCTGAAGATTCACTAGCATATCTTGAATTTCCTTTGTTAAAGTTCAATTTTTTTTTCAATCCTCCAGTTACTTATTTTCTGAAGTATTTTCGTGCCAAATTTCGTGAAATTCTAAGGAGTGGTTCTCGAGAAATAGGCGTATCTCCTAGAAGTCAAATTTTCACTAAATCGTGATTTTTTCGACTTACTACCCATGCACTGCATTTAACTGAGCTCTTTTCAATCTCATTCCCAGAGTCGTCGTTCCCCTTGACCAGCGGTCGGAAAACGAGAGCTCTGGGGG
>CM042754.1:22807224-22818887 GCA_022496165.2 Catalaphyllia jardinei | reverse complement strand
ATAGCTTTTTATCGTTTTTAACTTTTTAAATCTTACAATGTTATTAAGAAACGTTTTGTCGCAAGTTTTTATCGTCAAATATTATGCAGGAAGTTCAGAATATTTAGTAAGTGTGTGGACAGTATCAGATTAATATTGTCCTGATATATAAGTATATACTAGTTTGACAATTTGTGGGTAGCCCTGAAAATATTTTATCATTGTTATGCCATCAGGGGATTATCCATAGCAAATAGTCATTTGGTCATATTCTTTTTTTTTTCCTTCACTTTATTTTTTTTTAGAAAACAGTTCTAAGAAAATACACGCTCTGATTGGTTAAAAATTGTGTTTCTATAACTCGAGACACAGAACTAGCACGAGCTGTTGACGTAATGATGGCGTGAGCAAGGAGAGTTTACATTTTGATAATCAAAGTTAGCAAGTTGTTTTCCTTTTTCTTTTTCCTGTCGCAGTGTTTTCTAAAAGAAATAGGAAACATCTACTCTGTGTTTCTATCGAGTTATGGAAACACTCGTGAAAGTTTGGGAGAACTCTAAAATGCTGACTGGAAACACTCGCCTACAGCTCGTGTTCCCATAGCGTTTCTCGTTCTCCCGAACTTCCACTCGTGTTTCTATAACTCGATAGAAACACGGTACATGTTTCTTAAATATTCAGTGTGCTCTTAAGTAGAAGCAGTTTTAATCTTAAATCATCTTAAACTCTAATAATACAATTAGTTAAATTTTTGTTTCACTGGAACTTTTTTATTTTTTAATGCATTAATGACAATGCTGTAATTTTAAGTGAACGTGGTTTTAATTTTTTATAACAAATATTGTAAAGTTCCAGTGAGCTATGGAAATGAGCGCCATATAAATTTATGTATTTCGTATTGTGAAGGTAGTTGTGAAAAGAACTGTTGTTGGTGAATGACATTTTGACAACCTGAGCGGAGGTCATCTTCGGAGTCAAGTGAATAGTGTTTGTCAGACTTCAATGATGTTATTAGCCTGGTCCGTTGATTACAGGGTTCGTACCCTTTTTCATAAAAAAATTTCCAGGCCTTTTCCAGGACTTTTCCAGGACTCAGATTGATTTTTCAAGGGCTCTAAAATTCACATTAACTCCTACACTCCCAAGATCTCAATGTTAATTCTCCTTACTGCCTTCCATACACTTCATATTTTTTAGTTGGGTTTACCAGATTTCCAGAACTTTCCAGGACCAGTGGCCTTTTTCCAGGCCTTCCCAGTCCTGGAAAATACCATTATAAAATTCCAGGACTTTCCAGGTTTTCCAGGACCCAGACGAACCCTGGTTGAAAGTGATTGGCCAATTAAGCCATGGTCATTGGTCGGTTTTGATCCATCTATTGTTGGTCATATTGGTCGGTTTGAGGTCTGTCTATTGTTAGTCAAATTAAACCGATCTTTTAGAAGTCCGTTTGTCGGTTCATTGTGGATAAGTCGTTTGTAAGGCACCAGTAGTTGTAGACATCTGTTAAGAGGCATCTGTTCTAAGTTAGTGTACCAGCTTTCCAGAGTCAGTCATAGAAAATAGTTTGTAGCACTATTGTGTGGTTAAGCATTGAGCAGAGTCCCAATCATGTTGATGATGTACAGCAATGTGATTGTTGGCATCACCATTTCTTGTGGCTTGTTAATTTGTGTTCAGTCAGTCTCATATTAAGGTTTCTGCCACTCTCACTAATGTAGGAAGCCTGGCAGTCGTAACAGTTGATCTTGTAAACTGCTCCCTGCCTACTATTGGGTTTGTCCCCATCTTTACATTGGTCAGGAAGTGTCATAACATAGTTGTAGGTTTGAGGGCTCCATAATTGTTGTAGGGCCATAAGCTCAGTGAGATGGTCTCAGAAGTTCCCTTAAAGTAAGGAACAGTACATGAATTTATGAATTTACTAAATTCATGTATAATATTATTATTTTGATCAAACCAATAAAACTCTCAGCCCTTTTAAACCTGATCATTTTAGTTGTGTGATGGGTAGATAAGCCTATCCCCTGATGAATAAAAAGTTAGTACACAAATCCAACTAGATTTCTTTCTGCCATACTTGTAATCAAATCAAATCAGTTGTTAATTTACCCCAACATTTAATTTATCTGGTTTAGTTTTATCTTTAATCATTCTGTAAGAACGTCCTGATATTTTAATCTGCATGTTATCTCTTTCCTTAAACAGTATTTGATTAATATATTATTCAAACATATCAGTTCCACGATTTCTAGTAATCATTTCTTTGTTAACTCTGTTTTTCTCTTTTGCATTAAATTGAAAATAAAATTAACATCCTATATTAATGCTGGAGTCTTGTAACTTGCTACTTGCTATTTCAGGCCAAATAGGTAAAATGAAACAAGTCAATAGTCATTAGTTCTTTGGGCAGCTCAAACCTTCATCTAGATGAAGCTTATTGAGCAATTTTCATCTGAGTGTGTATGGAAAGCAGTTTATATAATAATTAGTTCCTTTGGGCAGCACAAACCTTTATCTAGATGAAGCTTATTGAGCAATTTATTTTGAGTGTGCATGAAAAGCAGTTGATTTGGATAAGCCACTGGCTCAAAAAGCTTGCACCATTTTTTTTATCCAATCAGAAGTAAAATAAGTAGAAAACTGGTAGAAATGAAGTTAAACTGTGATTCATGCAAGTAGTCAAATTTTCCTTTTTTGTTTTAAATATGGTTATAATAAGTAATCAGCAAAGTATCTTCCTCTTATCATAAATCTTGTTTCTTTAATTGTGCACATGTAGATCTTAAGTCCTAGTTTTTTCATCATTATATTTTCGTTTCTCTTGTTTTACCCGTCAGTTATTGTAACTGTTACTTCTTCACTCTGTAAGGTTGAATTTTTGCAATTTTTTATATGTCAAAACCAGTGCTCACCTCAAATAGCTGTAGCTTACTGCAAGCATTGCTTATTTCACTTTATATGTTTGAAAAATCTCTAATAAACTTGAACTTGGGGTTTCCTGCACTTTGCTTTAGCCACATGTATTTACTTCAAGCTTTGACTGGTTTACTGGATTGTCAGTTTCCTTTGTGACTGTCAAACTTTGATTTGGGTTTTACACGAACTGAACTGAAGTGAACCCCAGACATGGCGCGGCATAACACAGCATGTTTGCTGGTCCCATTGATTGGTATCATTTCAGGGTTGTTGTGTTATAACATAGTTGGCCCTGTAAGAGAGTTTCTAACACAATATGCAGGTCAAATATCAGTTTTAAGACAATGCATATTTTGTCAGCAACTCAAGCCTATCGGATAGAAAGGTTTCACAGTAATGGTGATTCTCTTTTGCAGAAAAAGATGATTCTTCATTAGTAGTCGGGGCCCTATGTTCCAGAGGGAATGATGAGGAATAAGGGAACGTTCATTTAATATGACAAGGAGAAGGGGGGGGGGGGGGGGGGGATGAAGATATTGAAACTCAAAGCTTGAAATTTTAGCAGACCCCCTCACTTGCGGTTCAATTTTTTAGGACCCCACCCCCCCTTGGCAGTCAAAAACATTTCAGAGCCCCCCTCCTCCCTCAATTTGTTAGCTCCCCTGAAAAAAGATGATTAGACTGTATTAAATATATTTACAGTTACTGTCTTCACTGGTTTATGCTATGACAGAGTTGAGATCCAGTTGTGATGAGACCCTGTTGAGTTCTCAAGTATCTATTGTTGCAGAGTGCTTACCTCTACTCCGATGCTTCACCAAGTGATATAGCTGAGTTGCAAAGGTTATTAAATATTTGAGTTGAAAACCATCCAATCTGTATGATGTCATGTGTTGGTTTTGAAGTATACAAATTTTCGGAGCCCCCCGTTCCCCCCCCCCCCTTCCTAGCCTTTTTTCAGAGCCCCCCTTTTCGGATGTGTAAAATTCTCGGAGCCCCCACTTAATATCTTCATCCCCACCTCTTGTCATATTAAATGAACTTTCCCTAAAGAAGAAAAAAGATGTCAGGGGTAAACTCAAACACTTTTTAATTGGATAGCAAGGTTTCACAGTTATGGCACTCTTTCTTTAGGAAATCAACCATTTCATCAAAACAAATAATTATTAATGTCTACATGTAAAAGGTAAACTCAATCATTTTTCTCAACAAAAAGTCAATCTTTTATACAGTTGAAATACATCAAAAGAGGATCATGTGTCCCAAGACCTCTCAAGAATCTTGACTGTTTTTAGCATTCTAGAACCCTTTGGGGCATGCCATAGACTGGAAGGAACATGTGATCAGCTTAAAGAGGGTCCTCATATCACTGAACCTTTCAGCTACAACATTGAACCTTACTAAAATATCCCATACCGGAAGTCATTTATAATCATGGAAGTATGCTATCCCTTAGAGGAATTTCCAAATAATTGTAGTTATAAAAGGTAGTGTATATGCCATACTGTAGCTATGTAACATTTTCCTTTTAGTGAGTGAACATACTTGTACTCGCTCTTAGTTTGAGAACTAAGAGTGAGTACAAGTATGTTCAAACTATTCATATAATATGGAAAACTGTAATGCCAGATAATGAGTAGTAAATAACAAGAATATTATACTATTTTTATGTTTGTTCCTACTGTAACAACCTCTGCTTGAAGAACTAATAATAGTATACCAAAAACCTTGCTACTGTGTCACTATTTACTTTTAATTTTACCTTTTTATGGTAAGAGTACTTGGCAAGCTTAAGACTACTATATGGCAATTTTTGCCAGGAGCTGATAGTTGACTTGGGCAATAGAAATTTACAGCGAATAATCTAATAATTGTTTTAGTATAAATCTACTAGTCGTTCAAAGCTCAATCTAATAAATCCTGTTTACAGACACTCTGAAATTATGCCAAGAAGTGGCCATCATTTTATTAACAAAGGCATATGGCTTTGCTACTCACTATCTATCACAGAACAGATAATGAGTAGTGTAGCCAATCAGAGAACAGCATTCATGATAATGATATACCTGCCAACTCTCATGCCTTAGGCTCGAGTCTCACGCCTGCGGGATGAAAACTTCGATCTCATGCCGGCTCACGCTTGCAGGCCAATTTCTCACGCCTGAGTGAAAAATGTGAGTTGTTCCATCTTGCTTGACACAATTTCCAAAAAAATTTTAACTCAGGCCCATGTAAGGAATGAAAACCATGTGTAAAATGAATAAATGACAATACCTTCCTCAAGATCTCTGATTTTTGAAGTGAAAAGCACTGGGAGCGAGCTCACGTTTACTTGTGTTTTAGGACTTCCAAAGACTTCGGGCGTCGCCAAAAGACTTTGGGCCTCTTCAGAAGACTTTGGACTTCTTCGGACTTCTTCTCGGAAATGATCGTGTCGTCTTCAAAAATCCCAGCACTCCCAGGATAAAAATCTCACGCTTATATCTCGGAAAAAGTTGGCAGGTATATGCTCGTTTAAGAGAAAAAGAGCTCTTATCTCGCTATCGACCTTAGTTTGAGGGAAATCTATTATGTTTTGCACGCGCGCGCGCTCATGTGCGCGCGATGATGACGTTAAAATCGTGCGCAGTAGGAATGCGCAATGCAAAACTCGGGAATCACCTTAATAAACACTAGAAGTAGAACAGCGTGTTTCTGCATTGTGTGAGAAGTTTTGATTAAAATTTAGACTGCTGGCAGTCTGTTTTTCTCTCGAAATTTCAGCAGGAATTATGAGGAGAGCCTATTTGGCCTAAAGGAGAATGGCACGTACTGCCATACCGATTTTTTTTTTGCGTTCGCGATGACTAAACGTTCATCTTAGATCGGGCGTCTAAATGACCCAGTTAGAGAAAAAACCGGCTGCAAGCAGACTAATTAAAAACAATAACATTTTCCAGCTAATGAACCCTGAAAGCTCCAGGCAAAACTAATCTAAATGATGAAATAAAAGGAAAAATAATTAGGAAACTTACCTTTCACCAGATGTCGAAACAAAACTGCACAGCGCGGCCCATCGAAATCCAGCGAGCGACACCATGCCAGTGACCACGTCAAGAAATTTAATGCCGTGAGCAAACTAGGCATGAGTCCAATCTCCACCTCGCTCCCCGACCTCGATAAGCCTGAGAAATCCCCCACCCCCACGGGCGAACCGTGCCATCAAATACCATAAAAATCCCTCCCATTCTCCCACCTTTACCCAGGGTAGGAAGGGGGGGGGGGGGGGGTTGCGGTGGCCGAGAGTGGCCATCAAAAGTAAAGATTCCAATTCGAAAATCGATTTCCAGAAGTTTAAATTCTAAAGTGAAAATCGATTTCTAAAGTAAAAACTTAAAATTCAAACTCACTAAGTACAAAATCCATTTCCAAAATTGGAAATTCAATAGCCGTAAGTGCAGAGCGATTCCAAAAATTATGTTCGTTTGCAAGATGACGAAATAACCGAGTCTGCTCGATAAATTCGTCGAATGTCAAACCAGAATACTTTTTAGAATCGCTCGACATTTCTCATACCATCAAGCAGTTTGAAAGAATCTTTCAGTGGAAATTCTGTTAAAATTTCTGATTGCCGGGCATTTAGTCTATTTGAGACCGTGACCGGCAGTCTCACAAATGGTTGTGTCGATAACTGAGCGATTTTAACGGTATACACAACAGAGTTAGTTCTCTGCCGACTGAGCTACGTCATTTAGTCCATTCAAGACCTTGCCCGGCTGCCGGGCATTTAGACACAGCGAATCATATTTGAGTGAACGGTACACACTCCGACAAGAAAGCGTTAGGGGAGGGGGGAAGGGGGGTGATCAAAGTGGAAACTGAGAACTGAGAACTCCGGAGTCGCAACTGCGAATTCGCCATTGTCCAATGTCGATTATGGCCCTTGAATTTCCAATTTCAGAAATGGATTTTGTACTTCAATTGATAAGTGCATAAACACAAAGTGGCCATTGTTTTACTGTGCGCGCGATGATCTCGCCTGAAATTATGCGCGGCACTACCCTGGTTCCAGAGGCCCGTTATCTAAATAAATGGGAGAATCGAATATAATCCTAAATCGCCGCGATTTTTTTGGGTGAAAAGAAAAAATAAACCTCTGGCACCAAGGGTAGCGCAGCACTGCAAGCTCAAAACATCGTCTGTATTTCGGATTAAAGTGACGATTTCTTGAAATTATGTAGCAGTAGAATAGAAGTATTTATTAAGAAATCAGTCACAACATACGTGTTGCTTTAGTTTACAATCAATGACAAACTAAAGCTTAGCTAATAAACCAGTCATATATGTCATTGCCTTCATACATTTTTTTTTTTTGAAAACGATAAATTCTGGGTCGGTCGGACGACGCTAAACAGAGAAAAAAAGGGGATGGCCTTAGTGAATCCCATTTTTCCTTCCAGAAAATATGGGCTCTTGATTTAAATGATTAAAATTGCAGTACACGACGAGGCTGCTCATCAGTTGAAAACTGCAAAGCATTAGTAAATTCATGCCGCATTGTGTTAGACAGCTACGGATCATCGAAGACAACTTCAAAGAATCTAGAGGTTTAAATAAAGGGACGTCGCTCATAATTTCTCTGGTAAAACAATTAACCAAAATTGCAAAGACCTTGTCCTTAAGGAAAATTGACAGGCTAAACATTATCCGACCCGTTGATTAGGAGCATAGTAAAATGCTGGTCAATTTTAGACTTCAAAGGACTCGACTGACGCTAGCTGACACCTCGCTACGCACACATCGATTTTGAGCTACATAGCCTTGACTCCGAGTAGTATACTGAGAAGTTATGTTTGAGTTTTAGCCTAGCCGGGACTTAAAACAACCTCGTTCCCAGGGTCTTTCATCTTACCACCTGGGGCTCGCCAAGGGTGATAAGATAAGAGACCCTGGGAACGAGGTTGGACTTAAAACTAATTCGCTAAGATCTTGTCCTTAAAATTGCAGTATAGCTCACAAAACGGCTGGAAATCGAGCCTAACGGCGAGGCTGGTCATTGCGTTAGCTAACGCAGAGGCCATGGGTTCCAATCCCGTTAAAGCTCTGAATTTTTTATCGGGCTAAGCTAAGCGATAGGCCTCTTGCACTAAGAAGTCACGTGACCAATGCCTCCCTTAAACAGTGAGTTGTAATCTTGCTGATGCCAAAAATTGATAGAACAGATAAAAATTATCTTACACCGGAAATTTGAGAGGAAACGCATTTAATGGAGATAATTTATGGTACTTTGATGTTTCAACAAATTAGTGAAATTTGTATTGGCCGCCATGTTGGAGGGCATACTCTTGCCCTCAAACATGGCGGCCAAAACTACTTTTTGTTTATATCTTGTTAAGGAGGCTCGAAAGGATTTTCCGTTGCTGCAGTGTTTGTGAAACGATGGAAGATTACAAAGAAGGATAATTATTGGTGTGGGCAAACTATATGTCTCCTTGGAACTCTATTGCTGGGCTATGCTTTGAGGGTACTTGTGACGTCATATCAGTTACAATGGCAACACACAAGGTGTACAAAAACGTCGACTAAATTTCAGAAAAACTAATTCAGTGACCTACCATTTTTATTTCTTTGTTGGAAAGTTCCCTAAATTCTTTAACTTTTCAGACAGTATGGAAAAAAGTTATCTAGTAGAATTAAATATATTTGAAGAAAATGCGATTTATGGCTTACAGAAAATTCTACTAGATAATTTTCTCCGAAACTTTTATATTTGAAGTGCCATCGTGAATGGTGCGTGCATGCAAAAAATCAAGATGCAAAATGCAAAATTTCGAGCTAGAAACAAATATTTTCTGCAGATTTTATTTCCGGTTCGCGCGATTTTAGGCAAGATTTGACTTCCGGTGTGCTGATTTGACACGTGTGTTTGCGCGCGCGCGTGCAGCTAAAAACCCTTTCGAGCCTCCTTTAAGGTGATTCCCGAGTTTTGCATTGCGAATTCCTACTGCGCACGATTTTTTCGTCATCAGCGCGCGTACAAAACATAAGAGATTTCCCTCAAACTAAGCTCGATAGCGAGATAAGAGCTCTTTTTCTCTCAAACGAACACGGTGACCCCAACTTTTTATTTTATAAATTCAATGAGAACAATATCCGCAATAACTGAAAAAACATTTGGCAGAAATCTATGGCTACTTTTTTGGCAAATGAGATATACTGCTACAGACAGAGACGTAACGGGCCCAACAGAGCAGGTCCAAATTATGTTTCCTTTAAAGGATTAAAATAGTAATTAATAATGCAGGCTATTTGAAGCCATTTGTTATGGGACATAGATGAATAAGCAATCAAAGAAAGTCGAACTCTGTGTGATATAACAGGCGGCATTGAAAAAATAATCAAGCTTATTTGTTGCAAACTGGGATAACCAATCGTCACCTAAATAACCATATTTGTCGGCATCGTGGCATAAAAACAAGCACGGTGCCCCCCTCTTTTTATTACGTTTTTAACATCTCCTTGTACTGTAATGACACCATACCAAGTTTCATCGGAAATCTATGGCGGGTTCTTTCACTCGGGAATCACCTTAAATGTTTGATAGTTACGTTCAGATGTGCTATAAACGTTACCATCATCTTTTTAACATTTTACTTGAAGTTTAAGTGCAAAATTTGTGTAAGAAAGCGGTAATTCATAATTTTAAAAATCAAGTTTTGGTCACGTGACCAGCTACGACTTTCTCATTTTAAGCAAATGGTGCGGGTTTGTAAAACCAAATCACTATTATTTTGTTTAAAAGACGAACTATAGAGAAAGCTACGACAAACACCTGAAAAACCCCCAAAACGACGAAATAGGTCAAATGGACAACAGAAATCAGGCAAGGTGAGTTCATTTACTTAATTAAGAAAAAGTAACATTTTATTTCATTGTGCGATTTTATCCTTCGTTATTTTTAAGTCCATCAGGAGCCATAATCAGGGACGGAGACCGTAAGCACGCGCCATTTCTATTATTGGGTTTGGCTTCATGATGTGGGACAATTTTTCTATTTTTTAGAACAAATTGCGCCATCGCCTGCGGCACACGCACGTACATTCGTGCAGGGGAAATGGCGTCCGAAATTCCCGAAATCGTTTATGCTTTTGGCCCACAACTCAACGCCTTTATGGCTGTTGGAATTTTGCTAAAATATTTTCGCCGCAAGTTGCTCCAGTTTGAGAGAAGACAGTGCCGAATTTAGGTATGTCCCGCTTTATATCGCTGACCAAGTTGAGTTCCGCCGCTCCTTTTACAAGAACTTCACATTACCCAATCTAAATTTCACATATGAAAAAGATTAACAGCTTTTCCATAACACAGAAAAAAAACTAGTTGGATATGTTTGGATATAGCAGCGTTAAAGACCAATAAGTGATAATAGGTTTATGTCTGTAGATGCTGCTTAGTTTTGTTTGTGTAAAACTCCAATAAATTGTCTGTCGTCAATGAATAAGAGCTCTCGCTGATGCATGTTTTACACAGCTAGTAAAACATGACAAATTGGACTTAGCACTTTGGTGTGAAAACGTTCATCGAACTCGTATAATATCTCTAGTTTTTGAATATGTTTAAGATTGATTTATGTTTGAGAGCATATTAAAAGCTTAGCTGAAAATAGGTGAATACAGCAGAAATAATCAGAAAAGTTACGATGACGCTTTTAACCCATTGCTAGTGTGCATCTCTAATACGCACGCTATAACGCGCCACGTCATGTATTTCAAGCGCGCGCACCGAGTTGAAACTCAACAAAATATAGAGCTGATGACCTTTGCGGTAACTTGATCTGCGAATATTTTTGTTACATGCTCGGTGACCCCCACTTTTTTTTCGGCAGATCACTTCTTTTTCTGATTCTTTCCATTATACTACTACTTTTACTACTACTTTTTTTTTCAGGCTTCTTCTTTCCAATTGCTTAAATTGGAAAATTTACTGCGAGGATCATACTTCACTTGATTCTACAACCGCAGTTCAAATATGAATTATTTCATATACACTTTACATCATTTCATTCCTTACGGGAGATATGTGTAGCGTTGCAGTTGTGTCCTGCGTGGCAGATATGTCTTAAACGTTTTGACCAATTGTATGTGTCGTTGTTTCTTCCAATGAAATTGCGTTGTGACAGTGTCTTCTTAGAACGGAGATCAGTTACCAGTCTTATGGCTGCGTATTATTAGATAGAACCCATGATATGATTGGCTCAGTATATCCTATTACGTCAGAGGACATGTCTGCCATATAGGACATAACTGCAACGGTACAGATATGAACTCAATAAATTGACCTTGCTCCCAATGTGTGTTGGCAGAGCATCGCACCGGTATCGCGGAGGTCATGGGTTCGAATCCCGTTGAAGCCCTGATTTTTTTTCAGGCTTCTTCTTTCCAATTGCTTAAATTGGAAAATCTACTGCGAGGATCATACTTCACTTGCATCTACAACCGAAATTCAAATATGAATTATTTCATATACACTTTACATCATACTAAAAACAATAAAAAATCTGTACGTGGGAAGTTTTAATTACTTCTCATATACTGTTCAAATAGGGTCGAATTGGTACATGGATACAGGTGTGCGCGACTTAGAAGTTGCCTTTTTTAAGGCTAATTCTACCTGATTTAATGTCATATGTAGCAAAGATCTGTTAAATAGGCCTATATATGCTGTGCTAAACACACATAACTTAAAAGGAAGGGTGATCCTCGCAGTGAATTTTCCAATTTAAGCAATTG
>CM042754.1:22790978-22806824 GCA_022496165.2 Catalaphyllia jardinei | reverse complement strand
CGTCGCTCCGACGAAGGGCTAGCGCTCGAAACGTCAGCTTCTGAATCTCTTTACGGTGGCTAATTCACATTATCAACTCAGTTGATAAAACCAAATTAACCGTGAAAAGGGCTATTAGACTACGAGCCCGAGTTTTCCACGAGCAGATAGTCGACGAGGCGCAGCCGAGTTGACTATCACTCTTAGAAAACGAGGGCGAGTAGTCTAATTGTTTTAGTATAAATTTAATTACCGTAGTCTCATTGCATAAAAAGAAAAAATGTCAAGTAACGCGTAGAAAAGAACTGTTTTATTATGTTACATCAGGTCTCAAACGTGATGCGTGATGTGCACTGAGGCGTAACTGTTTTCTATCAGCAGATAGAAAACGGTAATATAGCCAATCAAATTTACGGATTCACAATAGACTACGGTAAATTCATACTAATATAAAATATCCTTACTGCCTGTAGGTATGTTTATGTTAAAACCATAGGTAATGAAAATAAGATTAATTAAAATTTCGTAACTTTGGTCAATTGTAGCCTTTCAACTTTTCAAGTCTTCTTCTTTATTTGTTAAAAATCTGCCATCCGGCCAGAATATTAAGAGACAAGTAAGGTTCCATGCTTTTCAAGTCGACAACAAGTTGAAACTATTGTCATTTTTTTTTCAAAAGTATTATTGAAAACTTTATTGATGTATAAACAATGACCATTAGCAGCAAGTTCCATGGAAGTGAAAAAACAAAATGCGCACCACCTTCTGTTTAGATTTTTCTATCGGCAAATTTTATTGAGTTCTCAGTGTTTTCAGATTTCAAAACACAATTGCCTCACGTAAATTAAACGTCAGTTAATTGATATGTACGAGGATTTCAGAGTTCAAGTTCATTAGAAATATATCTTTACAGTAAAATTTCGAATTCCTCTTTTATACAAACAATGTCTTACATCTACAATCCCATATGAATCTGTTGAATCTTGTCTGCAAGCTTTGCTATTTCCTTATGATAATATAATTAGCAATTATTGAATGAGGCTGAGTAGGATATGAAGAATTCTGCAGATCACGGAGGGTGTTATCCACAGAGGCCGAAGGCCGAGGTGGATAACACCCTCCGAGATCTGCAGAATTCTTCGTATCCTACGAAAGCCGAATTCAGTAATTGCTTTATTATTCATTCAAAATATTTCCCTTTTCTTAAAGAAGTTTCGCCCTTTCGCTCTTTGTTTTTACGCTCACCAAAAGAAACACAACCTTGTCCCCAGGTTTTCTCGGTCAACGGCCAAGGGCTGTCTAACTTAATTTGCTAAATTAAAAATAACCTATCCGTTATCATAACGGATAGGTTATTTTTAATGGGGAAGCACTGCTCAGGGAAAATCAGGTTTTCCCTGAGCAGCACTTCCCCATTCATCTTTTCTAGCTGATGACCTAAGAGTGGTGAATCGTTACTATGGTCCGACGTTTATCCCCTCCTCCCCCTCCTGGGGGAACTCCCATAAAAAAGGAACAGGAGTGCTCATTGAAAATTTTTAATAAAATCCTTAAGATCCTGTTTTGTGGGTGTGCCTTGAAATTTTTCTCACCCCTAAGAGGTACTAATTCTAAAACAACACACTATTTCCTTTCATATTTTTTCATCTCAATACCATACAATAATATAAGGTATGACGAAAAGCTGCTGCTGTGAACCTTTTGAGGCTGAGGCACTAAAACCGAATTTTAAACCCATGAAACGTACGCAGCCCTGTCCTGTCTGGAAGGTAGTCCCTCCCTGGGGCGTTAACTATTCATTCTGTGTCTAGTATTAATCACGCCCAAATTGAAAAACAAAACTTTCAAATGGCTCCTTCAATCCCCTTACATTATTATAACCTCTGACGTTTTGGTACCAGTTGCACTGGTCTGGGGAGGTACTCCCTTAAATGGGCTACATATAGGTATGTCCGGCCCCGAAAAGTACAACATGTTTTTTAGCTGCTTTGATCAGAAATAGGATATCGATTTTGCTTTTGGCCATTTTGGTCTCAAATAGGGTATCGATCACATCATAACTGGAGTAGGGAAAATCATAGATTTTGTTCTTACATAGGGTTAGGGTTTTGGGAAGCAGGCCGCACACCCCTAACCAATTTTTCTTGGAGTACCACCCCTGCACAGTTGCATAAGTCAATTTTTCAATTGAGATAATATATTTTTCTTAGGTAAACAATTATCTAATTTTGGATTAAAAGAGTTATCACTTATAATAATCAGTTTTTACAAAATTGTTTAGTCAGGGCTCAAAAATAGTCTTGTCCACTTGCTTGGGACAAAGAGTTTTTCTCCTTGAAATTCATATAATATTAGTTGAACTGTTGAAGATAGATTGAACTAGAAGAATGACCAGCTCACAGTTGCTGTGATAGCTTACTGAGTTGGTTAGAGTGTTGCACCAGGTATGTCATGGTCACAGGTCCAAATCTGTTTATCACAGCTACTTAATAAGTCGTGTATTTAACTATGATGGTCTTTCTTCTAATTAAGTTTTCTTCTGTTGAGCAAGTAGCTCTTTATTACACTTCGGCTAGGCATGCAGTGAAACCATCTTCCTTCAAAACAAACAAGTAAAATGAAGCACGCATGTAGCTACACTAGGCAAGACACATTTAGGGGTTCCTTGTCCAATGGGCAAGTTGGAATTCAAGTTTTTTTAAGCCCTGGACAACAGTTAAGTCATTTGCAGTGGATATCTTTTCAAAAGATAGCTGTAGAGTTAACAGTCGTGTAACTTGAATAAAATAGTTTAGGGGTAGGAAAAAATTACATCTGTATAGAAACATTTGTACCAGCTTCATAATTAAACACTGAAGAAGTGGGAGCTAGGTTGTTTAACCTCAGTAGGACAGTGTGAAGTGGAGGTCTGTCCTGAGGATCCACTTTGAGCATACTCATGATCAAACCATTCAGTTCAATTGAATAAACACTGAAAGAAAAACAGGAGGAAAAAAGAAAAACAGAACAGTCAGTTAGTACTGAGCAAACCCACAGAAGCATTTTTACATGTTTATAGTTCTTAGTACTATTCCTGTAAGTGACAGTTTAAGGTGGGAGAGGGGATGGGGAGGGGGTGGGGGAGGGGGTGGGGGAGGTTATTTGGTTTATGATGCCCCTAGTGATGTTTTGGAAATCTTGAGACAATCACCCAAAAGCCATTTCCTGTATTCTGAAAGACTTGGAGGCAGAATTTGAGAACTGTTCCAGACCATTTTGTTCCACATACTCGAGTAGTCATAAAAAAGCTATATGAACAGCGCAAAAAGCAGAGTAGCATGCATGGGTAGCTTGCTTCTATCCCCTCCCTACTGAAGCTCATGTCTTGGTCTCCTTCACAGTCATTATTTGGATCAGATGTACCCCCCTGGCATGCTTTTTGAAGCATACACATGTAAATAGATCTCCTAATGTGGTCTCCGCTGGATGCACCAGTCATGGAGCCCACTGCTGAAGGTAATGACAATAGATCAAAATTCAACCTAAAACAATAGACCTCAGCAGGAAGCTCTGAGGAATAAAACCCACAAACTCTGTAGTTATTCCCCAGAGCCTCCAATTGAGCTCTATTGTGTTAGGCTGAATTTTAATACATCGAAATTGATCTATTACACGTATCAAAATGTTCTTCAGAGAATGTCATCTATTGCTAAATTACGGTGCTTCCAAAGGCACTCAAAGAGTGAGGCACAGAGAAGATGAGCCTTTGAAATCCTGACAAGAATCTTTAACAGGAACCATAACATAGCAGTTGCAAGGGCAGCAGCTGACAAATAAAATGGCAAGGATGAAAATGGATTAAAATATCCTGATGTAAGTTATTTTTCGTAATATACCTGTCGCTTGGTATTTGAATGTTCCCACTATTAGCCGAAAGTGCTGAGCCATCACAAGGACTTTGACCTGATGTAAACCAAAAGGAACTCACAATATTAACATGTTTTTTGTTACGTGCATTTTGTATAGTTACTCATGCAGTGGTCTTTAAAAGAAAGCACACAGTGTGATAATACAACAGAAACAAAATGTCTTGAACGGTAAAACCACCCTGTAAATCATCGGACCCAGAGGAGCTATTGTGAACTTGTTTTATATTCTATAATTAATACAGTATACTCTTAGAGACCTGCGAAGTTCAATGAGTCAAAAAGTATATAATATTTATAGTGACTTATAGTCATGAGAGAGGAAAAAATATATAAGTTTTTTACTGGATTAGCGCTGGTCAGTATAGTGCAACACTGTGGCCTTGCACTTGAAAATGCTGCCCTCTGCCTGCAGCCTTAAGAGCAGCATTTGCAAGAACTCTGACCACTGTTTTCACTATTTAGACATCCCAGCCAGCAAATCTAATGACAAATATTTATGCTTGGAAAGTGCTGCGCATTGATTTTGTATCATCTCAGAATCTTCGCTGATGCAAAGATATCCTCATCAGATAAACATTTATGAGCATAAATAAGCCCCTTTAGCCACACCCCATCTCAGTAATAAACCCCTGATAATAAGCATACCACAGAAACCTTGTGGTATATTTTTAATTAATTGCTACGGCTTATTTCTAGAATTTTTTCCACATACTGTATTCTGTTATTTGTGTCGTCATTTTGACACAATCCAGTACAATGCTATGCATAATTTTGCACCCCCGTGAACTGTGATTCAAGGGTATGTAAGAAATGGGATCATATAGCGATCATATTAAGAACTCTAGTTACCAGTATCATACGTGTATTTACTACATTACTGACAGGGATCCATATTCACAGTCATCCAGTTGTCCGTTACGACTAAAAAATCTCACTTGTTTTCCAGTTGGAACTTGTAGAAAACAGAGAAAGATTTGCAGCTTTCTTTTGCAATAAAATCACTGTTTTAATTTGGTCCGCTATCTTGAATGACGCAAAGAATGAAATCAATGCATGCAGGCCCAATTTTTATTTTGCCGTTACCACTGAATTCCTCAGTGCTGCATCCATACCTGTGAAAAACAGGCTGTGCAATCACATCAGCGGTTTTGGTCATTTTTATCAGGATATAGCGTTTAGTAATATTGACACTTCAGAAATACAAGCCAGATAAGAGCAGGGAGAGCGAAAGCCTTCCTTTCAACCTTCATGGCGGTCGAAGAGGGCTTAGTTTTCATTTGTATCTGGTTTATCTGTGTCCGCTGACAGCTGCAACTACGGACAGAATGTCCTGGGAAACTGGTAACGTGAAAATCTCTAAAATAATAAAAAAGGAACCTTTCTATTTACAACCTGTTCTGTTGCAGCCACCACATTGTATCCTTTCCAAAGTGCATCGCATGGTATGCCAACGGGCATACAGTGTACTTACCCGGCGGACGATGTGTAGAAAAAACCAAATGAATAATTATGGATCCCTGGATCCACCATCAAAAATTGGAGAAACCTGATAACACTAGTATTATAATTAATGAATGAAACTCCTCCTCCCTTAACATAAAGAACAAACTTACCATAAGCCATGGCATACAAAGTACAACCAAGTGACCACACATCGCTTGTCTCATCAATTTCACAGTTTGAAGGCACTTCAAACAGCTCTGGAGCCCTGAAGTTGGTATTTATATGATCATTCACTATCAATAACCAGAAGATGTTTCTTCACCTTTCAGTCACCAAAATCTTACAATCAATCAATCAATCAATCAATCAATCAATCAATCCCACATATTAGTTTCATTTGGGATATTACTTAAATACGTTGCAGGTAAATTAATAAAAATAATTAAGAAAGTTATTGTTAAAAAAAAAAAGAGCCTAGAGGCTAAAGGAACCATAAGGTACAAAGTACAGTGTAGATGTATCATGTACAAGTTACGCTATCTTTACCCACCTATACGCAGCAGTGCATTCTTGAGCACATTTCTCTTGGAGGGCCAAAGCTTCCCTTCTACAAGAAACAATAAGACCAGAAAAAGTTCAAGCCAACAACATGAACAAGCTTTATGACTACTGTGCTGAGAAAACAATAATCAAAATGTTTCAATCTTTTCTTAGCACTTCATAGAAAAAATAATCAATACGTGGAGGAAGACAAAGCAGACATGCTTGTAACACAAAAATAAATGGTGAAATGGCACTATGCCAAAATAGTGTTCCATTAGCCTAAATTACACTCAGGTTAGCCTAACAAAGCTGATTTAACAGTTGTTGGCTGTCAATAAATCAAAGAGAGACTTTAACCCTGACAGACATCCATATCCTACATAATTTGACTCTAATGCCCATAGGACTATTTCCTCATTTTTGCCACATCCTGTTTAAATATCACCAGTGGAGGCACTGTGTAACACCTTGGTCACACAAAACATTTTATAACTTGAGGTGTATCTACACTGCTACTCTTACGGGTTATGACGCTAAGTCTGTCACAGATTAACACATGGTTTTTCAGTCATATACAGTTGCCTCCAAGAATTTGTCAGCACCAAGCATACATATAATTTACTCCTGAATGGGAAGTGTATTGTGGGAATAAAATGCCTTGCAAAGATCACAACAGCCCAACAATGCAACAAGTTAACCACTAGCCAGCTATACTTAGCAACGGCAATAATAGATAAACTAACATTTCTCCCTTACCTCGATGTTATGGTACACCTGGCGTTGGATACACTACCAAGGTCCATCAGCACCACAGTCATGTTAGGACCAAGTAACAAATTATGAGGCTGTAAAGGAAAAAGGTTACTTGAAAATTTACACATCAATCTTGACTATGAAAAAAATCCAGAAAATACACACTCATACAAGTTTGGCACTGTAACATTGTCTTGTCCACAAACACAACCAACACTGGCTGATTTTGCTTCTTTCGTCAACTTAGATGAATGAATGAATAGAACAAGTACAAAATACATTAATATGGTGGACCACCTGGTTGGTGCCTGGGAAGAGTGGTCCACCATATTTGTATTTGGTGTATCACACCATGTAAAAGCACTGCAAGGCCAGGTACAGCAGCTATTAGAACAACAAATATGGACACAACAGTCTAATATTTATCCTGGGATACCATGACAACCACAAAAAATTGTCCATGAGCATTCTGATCATTGCTATGCAGCCCACTCTCCACCTTTACTCGGACCCAGAGCAAACTCCCAGCTAAACTGCCTCCTACATTCTATTACAAAACTTCCAACTCTACCCACCTTGATATCTCTATGTGCTAGAGGTGGATCCAGACTATGAAAGGCAAGTATTGCATCACAAAGAGATTTGAACATGTGAAGAATATTTAACTCTGGTATGTGGCCACCTTGACTAAATGTGCGTTCAATTAAGTCTTGAACTGTTCCATCCTGAAAGAAACAACAAATAAAATCTGATGATCAGGATAATGGTGAGTGAGCCATGCATTACCACTAGATCCTGAGCTTGAATTGCATATATGGAGAACTTCCTTGAAATATTTTCACCAGGAGACACCCTGCCGATACTTCAGTAGGTGGTTTTTGGAACCTCCAAGGGAAACAAGACTTGGTTTAAAAAATCATGTAGTTTGAGTAATTCATGGCTCGAAAGGTAACTTTCTAGTCCACTTGCAAAGTTTTGCCAGTAAGAATTACAACTAAATGGGTGAGACCACTAGCAAATTCTTTCCAAATGTTTGGAAGATATGGATGATTCTAACTCGCAAACGTTTGCTAGTGGATATTTTTCTCAAGACAAGACAAGACAAGACAACTTTATTACATTTTGCTCAATACATTAGTGACAGACCTGGCACCGCAGGAAGCAAAAGCTAGTCGAGGGGGCCGGGAACAGTAAAATAAATGAAACCTGCTAGTTTTAGTTTAAAAGAAACGTATTACAGGAAAAGCAAAAGCAAATGAAGAACTACTTAAGGGAAACTCGTATTTGTAATATTTCATTACGGCTACATATTTAATTCAAAGTATCTAGAACAGAACAGAATTAGAACAGAATCAGGAAGTACAGCTATGGAAAGTAACAATTAACTTTTCTCACTTGCAGATTATTGAAATATCACACGCATTTTGCAAGTTTGCGAGTGTTAATATCAAGTCCTGAAACTGAGGGCAAAATTAAATTGTTTGACTGAGGGGAGAGAAACAACTTTGATTCAAGTTATTGGGAGGTTTGAAGAATCAAGGCTTTGAAAAATGAAGATTCCACTGTTGTAATTTTATTACTTTTCCCTGTGGACGTATATTTGTGAAGTACCGGTAAGTAAACATAGCCTGAAACATTTTATGTGCTGATTTAAACTGGCAGCTCATTATACAAACTTCACTTTTTGTACAATATATTGTTCACTCTAGGTCTGTTGAAATATGTTACATTTTATACTGTACCCTTATAAAACAGACAGCAGTTTACAAGTGTACCTTGTAATACGTTACAAGCATGCGAGCCTCTTTGTATGTTCCCTTGGTAACCACATCCACGTCATGCAAGGCCAGGACACTTGGATGATCAACTGCTCTATGAGCACCAACTTCACGTTCAAATGCCTGAAGTCATGAAATAATGAGCAGGTAAAAAAAAAGTCAGCTAAGGAATACACTATGCGATAAGCAGCATGTGCTAGTAAATTTATAATTTGTAATGCATAACATTACATTTTTTGATAGCGAATTAATTTTGAGAGCTAAATCAAGGGTCTTTTTAAGAGAGTTGCATTTCAAGACTTTGGTGCTAATTCAGAAGTGAGTACTCATTTTTCTTTCACCTGAACATGATCCCCAAACCCCATCCAGACTTTTGATTAAACAGGATTCATTTTACTGATCATTGTGGTCCATATACACTATAGGCTGGATATGCACTTTGTATCGTTACCAACACTGCTGATCTGTATGCCAAGTTACCTACTGTTTCTTACTTTGAGTCCCTCCTGAGCATGCAGTTAGAGTGCCCAAACATTGTCTGGGAGGTTCATGTATGTACTGGCCAATTCCAAAACTCCCCATCCCCCCCCCCCCCCCCCCCCCCCCCCCCGGGCACAACCCGGGCATTTGACTTTTTTGAAAAATTTAAAATGACAACAGCAAAATCTGCGTGGAATCAACAAGAGCAATGGCCCGTGAACGCGGCCCACGTGCTGAATCAAAGAATTGCGAAATCCTTTTGCTTTCGACTGCTGACGGATGTTTTGACACTAAAGTCAAATGCCCCACCGGGCAGGCCTCATTTTTGGTCAAACTCCCCACTGTATGGAGCTTAACGCGAGTCAAATGCCCGGGGATTGCCTGGGGGGGGGGGATGGGCAGTTTTGGAATTGACTGGTACATTATGGGCTCAAATCCCATCACAAGCTCAGATTTTCTCTTTGCAAGAAGCTTGCATCATAATATTTCATCTTTCATTAATTTCATACTCTTCAGTACATGTAGATGGTGACAAACTTCTCAATTTAGTCAGATTTACATGTATTAAAAACTCACCTCCTCTTGTTCAGGAAGCTGGAGACGCATTCTTTTCTAAGAGAATAGATCAGACAAGTAATAGGAAGTGAACACTGGTTAAAGGAGGGGTATGCTAGCCATTTAAGACATTTCATTTTTATTTTATTTTTATAAGGTTGCCAGGGGAATCACTACTTTTTGCAAACTTTCAGAACTATTACGCCAAAGTCCTGTCAGGGACTTGGGAACTTTTTAAATAAATTTTAATTATTATTTCATAATATTTTGGTTTTCTAAGGAGTCAATGACTCAGGAACATGACAAACCATTATTCTCTTACTTTTGTAGACTGTTAAACCCGCACCACATTACTAAAGAAATTGCCCACCCTGCATTAATATCTATAAGAGAAACATCAGGTCCCAGAAAGGGAGGGGGGGGAAGGGGTACTTAAAAAAATGTTTAATACTGGAAGGCTCGGCCCCAAGGTCCAACCCCTTACCCTTTTATCTACCATTTTGGCAGAAAAGGTACCCCTTTTATATACATGTACCTTTTTAGAGAAAAGGTACCCCTTTCACATACCTACTTTAGGACACTGGACGCCATTTCTAAGCCCTTGTAATTAAGTTAATGAACAATATTACGTGAGAATATCAAGCATTACCAGAAGAAAATTGTTAACCAAACGACAAGTGTTATTTAATCAGTTCACAGCACTTTTAAATACCTTAATGACCAATTTTTCCACCCTTTTTTATACCTCAACTTGTGAAATCCTTACCCTGCCTAAAACCTGTAAAAGGTAACCCTTTCGTGCAGAGCCTAACCATATAGGCCATTATAGAGAGTAACCCCCCCCCCTCCCCAAAGTGCTGCATGTCATGCATCCAACATTTAACATAAAACTTACCAGGGCAAACCATTCCTTTCCGTGATGCACAAGGTTAACATAGGAGAAGGCTGAAATTCACAGTAAGACATGTCAGACCAGACAATCTGGTCATTAAAGTGCACCTAGCCCCAAAAACCTTTTTTGCTTAAATAGATTTTTGCACCTGTCCGAAATGCACTGTGCCTTTTTAAACTAAATCTTGACTTTTTTATAGGCTGTAAAAGTTAGAAATCTAGCCATCACCTGTTGTACAACCGAGCTAGCCAACTATAGAAGACAAAAATCTCCACCGTCATTTATGCTCCTTTCATTCAAAACTTGAATCAAATGGCCTCTAGGCTGAACGCAACCACAAGTTGTATTTTTTCAACTCCTGTAATTTTCAAAACAACGTCCAAGCTTTTCAGTTCACAGGGCTGCTCTGATGACAAAAACTGACTTGATTTTTCCAGCATTTTCTTCCAGATTTGTAGATTTCGCAGTTCAATTCTGCTTTTGCTGTATTCATTCAATGAGGAGCGACGCTCGAGTCAGGTTTGACAGTGGCGTGATATTTGTCAACCCATCACAATTCTTTGCCACGTATAGCAACCAATGAAATTGCTTCATTTTCATTATAGATCATGGATCATGTCAAATGTTTTTTTTTTTCGTGCAAAGGCAAGACAAAAGGCCAGCTTTCGCGTTTGTTGAAATATTTTGAAACAGAAAAGGCTTTTCGTTATTATATAAAACAAATAGATTCCATGTTGCCGTGCGTCTGATTCAGCAATAGATCACAGAAGACGTCAAAATGTGGTAAGAACATCAGTGACACTCTTGGCTATGCCTTGTGTGCCACTTTTTTGTTCTTACCACATTTTGACGTCATCTGTGATCTATTACTGAACAGACGCATGGCAAAATAGAATCTATTTGTTAAATACAAGTGGAAGTTTGGGAGAACGAGTAATGCTGTGGGAACACGAGCCGCAGGCGAGTTTTTTCACAGCTTTTTCAAGTTCTCCCAAACTTTCTCGAGTGTTTGTATAACTAGACAGAAACACGGATACACGTTTTCTATTTCTTTTAGAAAACACCACGACGAGAAAAAGGAAAACAACTTGTTAACTTTGATTATCAAAATGTAATTCTCTTTGCTTGTGCCATCACTATGTCAACAGCGTGCTAGTTCTGTGTCTCCATCGAGTTATACAAACATGATTTGTAACCAATCAGCGCGCATGCTTTTTAGAACTGTTTTCTAAAAATAATGCTGTTGGCATGATTTCCAAAACTCGTAAAAACAGTTCTTACTTTTTACATCTCTCTGTGTTATTAGCAACCTGACCAGGGGTCCATGTGCCATCATGTGGCTTTCTTAAAAGAGTTGGTACCTAAAATAGTATCATGTAAAGTGTACCATATCTGTTGCTGATCTGAAGTATTGTTGCACACCAAAGAAACCATGGTAATCAGTCAAAACATCGGCCTTTCCTTTCCAGCCTTTCCTTTTAGATTTAAAGGCTTGAAAGCTACTTTCTCTGACAATTTGCCTGGCAAAAAGGACTTTAAAAACTGAAAAGATATGAGTGACCTGGGGTTTTCTGTTAGTTACAAGTCAGCTAAATGTGTATCATGGAAATCTATGATAATGATGTTATAATTTTCTTTCTCATTTTCCATCAACAAAACCAGGACATGAATCAAACTGAGCACTGGAAGAGCAAGGCTTTTGTTTTGTGAAAGCTCTGAAAAGAACTATTTGAAATGTCTTAACAATGGGTGCTTTAATTTTTTTCTTGAATTTTTCTTTTAAGCTGTTCCTCTAGTGTGTCCACTTTACAGGTGCATGTGGCTTCTGAATTCATGGAAGGCTTGCAGTGTATGCTGCAAGTCTGCAGTGGCCAAAGCAAGACTATCTTGAAGGACTTCTACATTGTAGCAATGCTTTGTGTTGTTCTTTGAAGTCTCGAGTATGTCAAGATGCCTGTCTTGAATACCTTCTGTAACGACCGTCCAAACGGCCCATGTCTCTGTTGCTGATCAGCTGATCACTGAATGAATGCTTTGAAAACTGGAAGAACTTTTTCTTTAATTAATCAATTTTGGATTTTAAAGATTGAGACTGTAGATAGAGGTCATTGAGTATTCAAGCTTCCAATATAACTATCTCTGCGAGCATTTTTGTTTTTCATGCATTATTTTTAGCGCATTTGCATCCCGGTTTCACCACTCATGCATTTGGGCATTGCATAATTTTTTGGGGCAAAGTCACCATCCTCCAAGTTTAAACTTGCCCTGCGCTTACAGTACATCAGAGGCTGATAGACAAGGCATTTTATACATCCTGGTCAAAAGAACACTTAACCAGACACATCCTTGATGAAAGTTTCGTAAAGAATTAGGTCAATCAACAACCAGGTGAGGAAGACAAAACAATATTTACATGTATATCGTGATGTCCTTCCTGTGCATTTTTTAAGTGTTGTATGATCATGCATATGACATTATACAATTACAGTTCTTACACATAAGCTTATTTTGCATATTTTATTTTAATTCTAGTTCAGATATTCAAAATGGAAGAGATACACATTGATCAATCAATAACCACAATGACATAATGATTATTTTGGCGTTAATGTCAACGACAGATACGTAGAAAGACTTCCTCGTTATGTTAAGGATTTCTTCTTAGGCCGACCGATTGTCGCTTCTGTATCACTCACTAACTTTGAACTAAGAAAAAGTTATTAAAATCTGCATACATGAACCCGTGCCTTAATCCACGCTTGACTACTGTTTGCTATTTTTTTTCTTACAGTTTCCATCACCAAATATAAGCTTATTATAAGATATTGGCAAGGCAGATTTAACTTTAACTTTATTTTCTTTACAGAATCGATATAACATTACCTCCCTCTCCAAGTTCTTTAACTACTCGGTATCTTCTACCATTTACCGTCACAGATGGTCTGCAGAGTGATGAGCATTTGTGACCCATAAATATTCACCTTCCTCGACTGATGCCACTGCTCACATGAATTTTTCTGAGACTCTTCGAGAATATCTTTCCCCTGCTCTGCAAATCGTAAATACAATCACTAGTTACCAGTTTTCCCTCTACTGCTGCGACCCCTCAAGACGAAAGTACTTCATGTATGATGATTGTTATGTGACCAGTTTGGGGCACCTATTGTCACCCTAACAACCCTGGCAAACCCAGCCACCACTAGCCCACCACCCTAGCCATCTTGGCCACCGTAGGCACCCCCGTCAAGCTGTCTGTCCCGTTTGCTGCTGTAAACAGTGAGGTCGTTGCAAGACCTATAAGAGCGGTCCTGATCTTCCGTACGTTTTTCTCTGAAGCTGACGGAAGAATTCCAGTATCACGGGCATCAAGCGGCCAGATGTTAACCACCACGCTGAGGCACAGAAGGAAATGGTCAGTGACATGGTGGATCGATCCTCGTCGAACCAGGAAGGAATTGTCAACATCAAATAATAGACCTTCCAAAAAGTGCAAAACGTAATAATTCTACAAAGAAATTAGTTTATCACGTTAGTGTTTGCAAAAACTGAACATAAAGGGTGTAACCCGGGGAAATTAAAAACAGTGAACGTTTCATACGACAAGACTTCGAAAGACTTCTGCAACAACGTACGACTGTTTCAAATTATTGAACTGCATTACCACAGTCATCACATCATGATCAGGCTTGTTTTGAATAGACGTTTATTGAATGTGGTAAAATGATGCAGCTGCCACTGCATTTTATCTGTTAAGTCTCGGAGATCAACGGTCCTCTCGCGAAATTTAGCAAAATTTAGGTAAATTTTTGAAGACTTTCCAGGGGTCTCGGGGAACACGGACCATTCATTTCAAAGGAAAAAGGGTTTTGGGGGTTTTAAGATGAGGGAACAAGGAACATCTCTACCAGTAAAGGGAACTTTGACAATAAATTTTAGGGAACAATGGAATTTATTATTGGAAACAAGGGAGGAAAAGTGCAATTTTCAAGGATCAAGAAAACAGCTTCACAAATATTTCAGCAGACGACTTTTACCCAGGTCCCGCACGGAAGATTCCCATAAAAATTGATGGAAAGATTGGGAAGATTTCCCTCGGCACCGGACTGACTAATGACTAATAATATAAATATACATCTTCCCTTGTGGGTCTGGCTCCAATTCATTATCTCATATTCTGCATACACGTCTACCTCTAACCGAAATATTGGGCATTAAATTTACCCTTTTCAGCCTTCCGGTCAGTCTTTATTTTGCACCGATCTGCCGTGTTCAAGTTTGTACAAGTGGTCCTTGCATTTCAGTTTATTCGACTGAGATAACCCCCCCCCCCTTTTTTTTTTTGGTTCGAACTCATTTCTCTAATCACCGATTACCACTGGTTTCTGCCAGTAGAAGTCTTTATCCCAGGCCTGACCTTTGTCTCTCTCTATTCGACCAATTCGTGCGACCACCAGCTTAGTTCAGTGTTGCGTGACAATCATTATCTAAAACGCACTGCTACACATTAGCATTTCAGTATACAGTACGTACACTGAATGTAGTCATTCTCCATTTGCCGGGGGAATCAAAGACGAATTTAGGGGCCAATTGCATCGTTTTTCTACCGTGTATCAGCAAAATCGTTCATAATTGCTCGTTACAATTAGAATCGATATGAAGTAGGCGATCAAAGAGGTTCCCAACATGAAAGACACTTCAGAAAATTATCCATCTTCACGGCAGTCCGTGCGTCCACCGACTACAAACGATCGCCCGACCACAACTCGCCACAGCGAAACACGACCATTAACAAGTGAGTACAGAAACAAAATGTAGGGTATGATTTTAATATTTTCCATGTTTATGCGCTCAATTTAATTGCGCACAAGTTAACGGGAAGTCAATGACCATTTGTTTGCTCTGTTTCGTATCTAAGATGCTGCTCGACAGACGCCGACCGCAGACAGACCTGGTATGCGACTAACTTCACTCTCGGCGCTCTACCAGCCGGCTTTCAAGCCTTATTCCTTCAGCCACATGTACAACACAAAATACAACGCTGATTTCGAAGGCAGATACATGCCGCCTCCTTTACCAATCAGGTAAAATTGTTTCTGATCCGGTGAAGTATACGAGAACAAGACCGGTTTCCATAGTAACGGCAGCAAAGTCACGCTTTTAAAAAGTTTTTCAAGCAAAAAAGCTCAGAGGGTTATCGCGTAAAAGCTTAATATAGCAAGGCAGCCAATGCTTAAAATTCTTATTATCCAGCTGCAAGCGTGCCAAAACACCGAGTCAGGAGATTCCCGTGCAAGGACTTTTTTAACCCTTTTTTTTTATCATTGAAAACGCAAGCCGTCTATCTGTGCCGTCGCCTATACGATGCAAATTGTTGTTTTTGTTGTCGTTGATACAAGGCTGATTAGGCTATTGAGCAGCCTGTCGCGAGCGTAATCATATGTAACCTGCCAGACATACTTTAACGACATTGAATTGCGAAAACCTGGAAGAGAGTGTTTTTGCTTTGTTTTATTCA
>CM042754.1:22778203-22790968 GCA_022496165.2 Catalaphyllia jardinei | reverse complement strand
GGTTCAAGCACATACCAACAACACTTCCAAGAAGGAAAACCATTTACGACAGCATTTGTAATACCATATTCCCGTCACCGGAGCAACAATCCTCAGCCAAATATGGTTAACTCCTATAATTATCCAGATGGGGTAAGTCTACACTGTCTATGAAATTTTATCGTGTCGCCAATTTGCTTTCCTCAGTTCAATTTTAAGTGTGACAGCAGTGGCAGACCAAACCAAATCTTGGTGTTTGCCAGGGCATCGTTAACTTCGTTTTAAGAAACCTCAACAAATCAGAGAAAACGTTTCACAATTTCCACCAAAAGATGTGCCAGCAAAATCGGCAAAAATAACTGTGCATGGAAATTAAGCAAACCTTCCATTGTGGCTGGTACACAGATGGTTAAATTATGGTGCCTCATTTATGAGTGGGCATTTTTTTTCTGAGGCCATCACAAGCCACGAGGGACCAGAAACGAACACTGATCGATGACTGGCGAATTGGTCTTTTTTTAAACAACGGCGCCAAAAGATCTAAATTTCACCGTAGCGAGCAAAACATCACTTGGTCTTGTCTGAATGTGAGTCGGCTTATACATGTTTCAATGGAGCTTGATTTCTGGGACTAGGCGACAGGAGAAGACGCCGGCCTGAAACAAGGTCACGTTTCACGCAACCCTGTTTCCAGGTTTTTTTTAAAGCCCTAGGTTGATATTTCACCAGGTTCGTTACAGGTTGGTGCTCCGCATGTTATTTTGGCTGTACTGGTAGCCTGCGAACTATCCTTGCTTTCTTGAATTGTCCAGAACTGAAAAAAAAAATACGAGCCATAGAGTGGCCATCACTAGCTGGCTCAGTTCCTCCTCTTTTTGGAGGAAAATTGAGATAACAAAGTAATCGTAAGTTTGTCTCGCTATGGAAATCACTGATACCGAATTCATTTTTTCAACAGGTGAGGTGGATTTGGAATCCATCCATGTCGTCTGGAAGGAATATTACAGGTAGGGAAATATAGCTTGTTACTATAAAACTGGTAACTAGTTCAGGGACTCATGATTCTACGCTGTTGTCTTGCGACGACTGATAGATAGTGTTTAACAATCGTGAGATGGCTTGATATAGCTATACACAGGCTACATAAAGTCCAGCTCGAAAAAAACAAATCTGAGTGTCTCGATAATAGAGGTAGCCATATAGAGGAAGGGATTATACAGATTTTGGTTTCGCTGGGACTATGCCTCCAGTCCACGCTACGCTGGAGGAATTTGAAAACGGACGTTTCACTGTGAAAAACGCATCAATTGTTTTCCATCCACCGTCTAGGCCGGAGGAATTTAAAACGAAATAATCACCTGTCATTTTAGATTTCTGTTTGATGAAAACTCCCCCAGGGATATCACATATCCTGATGTTGTCGTTTTCGAAAAGCTCCCATGATTTTAACAATATTTTTCATCCATTTTTCATGCACTCAAAATTGACGCAGTTCACGTTTCAAATTCCTCCGTTTTTGTAACGGAGTGTCAATGGTTAGCCCTAACCGTAGAAAAAAAGCTGCGTTTTCAAATTCTTCCGGCGTACATGAAGTTTAGACGCTGCCTAAGTTAACTGCTCTGGATGTAGAGTTGTACGTATTATGGACGGTCAAAAAGCAAGGATTAGTTGAGACGAATTCTCAGACACACACGGATCATAAAATAATTAGTCTTTCTTCTGGTAAACGCGCCTTACAATAATCGGCTTGATTTTTACGGAGTTAATAATAATTATAATTTTACTTTTTTGCTGACTTTCTTCACAGCTGAATCGCAACGCAAAACTCACCAAGAGCAAAGCAGTCCGCGATATCATCGATGGTACTCAAGATGACACAGGTTCACCAGGATCATGACCACAATCAGAACAGCATTACCAGGGTATACCTACGACTATCTTGATTTCGACCAAGGGAAGTTTGGTATCCGTGGCAAACCTTTGAAGTTCTTTACTTAAAGAATCTAAGAGTTTCCAATTTTAAGAACTGCCGACGTAACGGACCTAGAATTTACTTAATTAATGTCCAATTTCCATCCATAACAGAAAAGAGTTAATACATCTTAAAAAGCTTTCGGAACACTTTTATCATAATTTCAGTTTCTTATTGAACGACACGAACGAAAAAAAAGCAATGAGAGTTTTGTAAATTTCTTTTAATGATATTTTTCTACTCTAAACGCAATTTAGAAATTAAAACGAAGTAGTCGTAATGCGACTGGAATATTAAAATGTATTTTTTATTATCAAATTAAAAAAATCAGTATAACTATGGATCACGCGTCACCCCATAGATACAAAAGATAACAAACTGGGCGTGAGTTAATAATTTGTCTATATTGTTGCTTCCATGGCATGGTTTTCCCCCTCTCAGAATGCGAGCCTCCTACGTCAACGGCAGGCTCGCTCCCAGTCGCCATAAAATTATGGGTCAGATTGGAGTTTTCAAAGAGAAAGCTGTCTAGATCGAGTGAAGCTCGCGGGGAGTTATGGGAAAAAGTGAAAAAATAGCGCTATTTTTTTCTTCGACCCTTCCCATGACACTCTGCGCACCTCAATTTTCCTTCTTACCTTTATAAACTAGTGACAACGACTTCAACAAACGCATGCAGGCCGCCATTACCGCGATTACACTAGAGCCGGGCACTCTCCATCCTCCAGTCTCTCCAAAAGGCTGTCCCGTGTTTAAATTATATGTGGTTCTTTTTAGGACAAGCTGTGCTTCATGCATGAGGGAATTCTAAAAGGCGGTACGGGTTTAAATTAAATGGGATTAAATTCACAATTTTTCATTCAGTTCTTCTACCCTTTAACTAAACCATGGGGCTACTATAAGACGAATATGCGGGAATTTCGGGGGAAGGGGCTTTAAATAATGAAGAATTATTTCGTAAAATCCAGTTGATATGAAGTCCGGTACATCTTGCTGACAAGCCGTGCTAGGATTTCTTCTTCTGTCTCATGACTGCCGTATTTCTGAACTGGAAATGGCTTCCATACAGTGATTATCTGTGAACCGAGGTGTAACAAAGATTATAGATTTGCCTGAATAACCACCGAGTATACGAAATTAAAGGTTGAAGACTTTTTTTTACAGGAGAAGAGGACAGGACAGGCTGGAGAGGGGGAAGAGGCAGTGGTACCACCCAAAGTTTAGGTGGAGCGTCAAGCACGCTCACGGACCAGCAGAAGTGGAAGGCAAAAGTGGACGCCCTATTCCCACCCCCACCCCCTTGTTTGACAAAGAAGATTAGATGTGGGGTGCACACCTTGAAAACCCGTTTCTGGACTCGAGTCTTATATGACAATTAGTCACAGAGGAGATAGTTACTTCGGAGATAGTTACTTCTCATGGGGAGAAAAACAATAATAAAAGAAACTTAAAAAAACACGGCCGATTCCAGACCAGAGTGTGCAGAACATATCCTATTTCAAACCGAAATGATTTAATTCTTTACCTACTTCAGACTAGGACGAATCAAAAGCCATACACTTCACTCTTCCCAGGGCATAAAATATCAATGCATCTTATTAAAACTATAATCCAATGTAAACACAATATTTTAGGCTGCGTCTCGGTAACGTCACAGGTAAGCTATAGTTATGTAACTTTAAGACTGGAAAAACAGTTTAATGCTATAGTCTTACTATTGCCCACCTCTTCTGGTAATTTGTAAGGGTACACAACATTGCCAGGATACGAATTGAGAATATTGCCCTCTCGAACTCTAGGCGGGGTGCGTCTCCGTAGCGCTCTGGGTCGAAAATCGTTGCTGTACGAGGATGAACCCAGCCTGTAAGGACCTGGTGGGGCTTCTTGGCGTCTACGAGACATACATTTGCAATAAGTTGGCTGGAAATGTATATATCAGACCATTGATAAGATATTTGCTGTGTTACTTTGCGAGTCACGAACAGAAATAATGAGTGAGTTGGAATATGTTTCAACATGGAGCGAGTGAAAGCAGTCGACACCAATCTGCCCGGGGGAATGGCATGCTCGTCAAAAAAACTTGAAAAAAATCGTTAAAAAAATTTTGTGGGCGCGGCTTGAATTCTTTTCACCCCTAACAGGTACCAATTCCAGGACTGCACATTAACTGACACTCAACAAAATGTCAATAGCCACGACGGCGATTGCTTTTAACTAACCTTCTGCTCCTAAATATTTGATTGTCAAATATCTCCTGTACGCGATCCATACCGTTTTTAACCAAATTTGATAAAACCACCATCATAGGATGTGAAAGTGAAGAATGATCATCACAGTTAATTTTCCAATTTAAGCAATTGGAAAGAAGAAGCCTGAAGAAAACAGGGCTTCAACGGGATTCGAAACCGTGACCTCCGCGATACCGGTACGATGCTCTACCAACTGAGCTATGAAGCCACACATTGGGAGCGAGGTCATTCCCGTTGAAGCCCTGATTTTTTCCAGGCTTCTTCTTTCCAGTTGCTTAAATTGGAAAATTAACTGCGATGATCATGCTTCACACTTCACTTTCATCTACAACCGCAGTTCAAATATGAATTATTTCATATATACTTCACATCATTATAGGATGTGCAAAAACACACTCAAAAACAGGTTTTTCAGTAAACGATTGAAAATCAAGCAAAATACTGCGAAGAATGATGCGGAATTGTAGATGTATTTTGATTTCAGGTTGGGGTGAGCTCTTTTCTAAATGATGAAGACTAGTGCCCAGGCCAGCGAGGTTCCAAAGCTGACTGTGTCCCTTTAAGGGGGTTCTAAATTTGCACTGAAAGTTGCAAGTTACCAGCCACTTGCTAGACATACTGCCCTTAAAAATCACTGATTAATATTTTTTTTATATTGTCCTTATAATTAGCAGACTTAAAGAGACAATTTAAACTAGTTCAAAGGGTCTTGTTTCAATTAAACTTACTTCGTACTTATGGCTGGTGAACCATATAGTCCACGATAACTTTCTCTAAACGTTGTCGTCATGGAAGCGACTGACGGAGGTTGCTGTAAGGAACCAACTGTGTACAATATTGGGTACAAAACGTTAAGAGCAAAATAAACAACCATTCAATGAGTGGCATTGAAATTCTCGTCAGTTAACAACCACATTTTTTTTACTTTACCTTCCTGGACTTTAGTGATTTTGGACTTTCCATTCAATTCACTTTTCGCACCCAGAGACCTTGAAATCGCTGGGAGGTTTACGACTTGGCATCCACCTGTTGAAGTTTTCGTTAATTGAAGTTTTTGTTAATATATTATATGCATTATTGAGACAGAGAGTCACTTAAATCTTTTGAAGCGTTGTACAGCTGGACTTTTGCAGTTTCGCCCTGGATAATCCAGTGAAAAACGAAGAACGCTAAACAGATACATAAACGTCGAAAGGAAACCAATTCAGTCCTGTGCAGTCATTTTCTAATCACTCGTGAAGGAGTTCTCGCTTCTCACTAGTATATTTAGGAAGGACTTATTGCGCAGACCAGCCAAGTACACGGCAGACATCATCTACCTGTATTGAAAACTCTTTCACCAGATATTGCGTTCACACTTGTATTCTTTTGAAAAAGCTGCGGCAATTTTGAAGCCGATAACTTCATGCTGTTTCGAGTTGCATTCGATCGGTTAGTCCATTATCTTTAAAGCCCGATTTCTTATATTCACCAACTAAAATTGCGTGAAATCAGTATTCGATTATTCATAAAAGATAAGTTCCTTGTGTTGAAATCAGTTCTCTCAAGGGAACTTCCTTTAAGAAATTGTACTTTGTTGGGTTAGTATGGAGTTAAACCCTTTGTTCAGTCGAATGTATTGATCCGCACCGCAGACATTGTTGTTTCCGGTTCAATTAAAATTGCCTCAACAAGATACATTGCCACTATTCTTTCGTGCCGGGCAGGAAGTTGGGAATTGTCTAAGTTTGCTCTAAGTGGAATCTCAGGGCTAATATTCTTAAGTTACTTTCTACAGGGTCGTAACGAGGTATATGGGATCAGGGATCAAAGGTCTATAAAGGACCGGGATCAGGGCTTTCAGGCCCGGGACCTGGAATCACAACGCGTGGGATCGGGATCAGCAATGCTTTTTCATGGAATCAGGGATCAGTGATTTACAGCTTGATTAATTGACATTTTGACATTTTAAAAGCGGTTTATTTCACACTGTCCACACAGCGGCATTTCAATACTGGCTAGTCACGCAATCGTTAATGACTTTCCAAAAGTTTTTGTCTCACTCACGCAGTCATGTCAAATAACATCTCGCATGACCACGTTGGCCCACTGTTGGATGTTGATGTTTCGAATAGACCCTTCTCCAAAATGGCGGCCGAAAATTCAAATAAGTTAAAATTAGCTAATATTAACAATGGCTACCAGTACTAGAAAGAACACCTTCACTTCAGTAACCCTGCTAAGTTTCAGCATTTCAGGTGCAATATCAGCTGAGAAAATTCAGGTCGAAAATTGAGAAATGTACAGACGTTTGTATGACTGGGGGTCTGCATTATACCCCCAGTCATAGAAACGTCTGTAAATTTCTAATTTTCAACTTACATTTCTCAGCTGGTATTACACCTGAAAAGCTGAAACTTTACAGGGTTACTAAAGTAAAGGTGTTCTTTCTAGTGCTGGTATACGTTTTTAATTTTGACTTATTTGAATTTTCGGCCGCCATTTTAGAACCGGTTGTGCTCGAGAGTTTCCGGAGAGAGTTATACATCTTCGTCGATTTTCCATGGGAAAAAGGAAGAAGGTCGATCGCTCATCAAGACGGTAATCTTGGTTTACAGCCTTTTTTTCTTGTTAAATCTGCGATATTTTTGTCCAAATGTAATTTCATTCATTCCTGATTCGTCGGCAATCTTAACAACATTCCAGATTACGTTCCTGGTCACGCAAACTGCACAAGTGAAGCTCAAGGTGCTGATTGAGCAGGTATTAAATAATGCAGTTGTTTGGTGTGGGCTAACAGTGAATTGTCTTTTGAAAACATAGAATTGCTACATAAGTCAGCGTCAAATCCACTGCTATCAGCTGGATTGTTTTCTTGGCTAATTAACTTATTTAATAACATTATTGTGGGCTTATGTATCATGCAAGTCTAATAAGCTAGCACAATTTGAGGACGTAATGTCACGTGACAGAGCTTTAGGAGTATGAGTAGTCTGAAAGGTAGACTGGGTACTAGTATTTTGTGTGATTGTTTTCGAGGAAAGGCGGCCATTGTTACGTTTGCAGTGGGTAGTCGTTGCTAGCTCTAGTCGTATTGCGTTGTCAGCAAATAAAATACATTATTATTCATTCAAAATATTTCCCCCTTTTTGATTGGTTAAAACCATGCGCATAATTCACCAAAACCAACTGCTGTTGACCAAATTTGGAAAGAACTTTGTCTTATTAAACTAATGACGTCAAAAGTGCAGCTCACTGCACATTATTGAACCGTTGACCGAGAACACCTGGGGACGAGGTTGTGTTTTGGTGAGCAGAAAAACAAAGAACTCCTTTAAGAACGGCCCAGGTGGATAACACCCTCCTTGATCTGCAGAATTCTTCATATCCTACTCAGCTTCATTCAATAATTGCTAAATATTTGATATTCAACAAAGTCGGTAGTATAATTCGATCTATCGATAGCTTTGTCGGCGGCGGTCCCAAATATCATGTACGAGGGTTTAGAAGTGTTTTTCTTCCGCGAAGAATGTCTAATTTATTTTATATTAATTACTTCCTTCTATTGCGTGGACATTTTTATTTCCCTTTATAAATGCAAACCATCCTCTACATTTCACAAAATTTCCTATTAGCATGTTTTTCTGCCTTTGTGTTCACCAGATTTTGAAGATTGCTTTCATTTCTCGTAAGTGCTTATCTTAAGTGCACTTATTTGAATTTTCTTTTAAGTCTTTGCTTCGTTTTTAAACTGATTTTAAGTTAAGGTGGCTATTTCGAGGATAAGGGATGAATAATTATTATTTTTTTATTCTACTGGAGCCTCGGAGCCGAAATTAGACCAATAACTACTAACGTAACGTGTTGGGATCAGAATTCCTTTCAGGTGCGTGCTTTTCTTTCAAGCTGCTCATTTTTCACAATTATCCAAAGCACAGAATCGTAACGTGTGATGCATGTCTTTTGTTCAAAGCATATTTCTCAAGGCGGAAATGAATTTTAATGTATGTAAAGATATATAAAGAAGTGTGAATTGGCACACCCATTTTAGCGTCGGTCGCCGTTGAATTGAAGGCAAGAACAAACACAAGTTAGTAGACGTGCTCCCTTCAGGCAAGTCCGTATTTTCTCTACTTTATGTTCCCTTATTCAACTACTTGTTTTGAATGCATGCATTCTTCGGGTGACACCGAAGACTATACAGAAAAGGCGAAGCTGAAATGCCGAATAGCAATCTTTTTTCTTGTGAGCAAATAAATATTATTTTCAATAGAACACTAAGCCCTGTTTAGAATGTTTGTTTAAAGCTTGATTATCTGTTAGGTGAGCAATTTGGCTTTAACATTAGCAATTTGTTTCATCCACTTGGAGCGCTATACCTTGAGTGAAAGCAGAAATTACCCACCGCCTTGGCCTTTGCTCTGACATGAAGAGAACAGTTGTGTAGTTTATATCAAAACCTTTAACTAACCTCCAGTACGTTCCTACTTCGCACCATTATGTTTGGCAGTCGTTTACGTTTTCAGTGCAGGAGGCTCGTATAGCGCAAGGCCGGTAGACGTCCGTTTGCTGATAATAATGCTCGATTAATTCAGTCTAGCTTGAGTTAATTTACGAAAATCCTAAACCATGGCTTTCTTGTTGTTTCACATGAGTTGACCAGAGGCAGCAAAGGAGAATCCGAAGAAATCGCACTGGAGTGACAGGCGTTAATCACCAATTCAAATGAAGTGTAGCAAGACCATAGTGGATTCCGGGGAAGCTTCGTGTTAGCGACAACTCGACTGAAGTTCAGGTAAGTAGATCAAAATTTTCGCTAGATTTTTACAGATAATCTACATTCTAGCCTTCCTTGAAGTGTTGCAGGCAAGTCCAGATCTGCGGCATTCAGACGTCACATTATGAGTCAGTGCATGTCGCTGGTATTTGCGGTTGCGTAACTTTTAGTAGACGAGCCTCTGCCATAGCATTTGTGTTTGGACATATGTTGGAATTATAACGAAGGGTCTGAAAACATTTAGGTTGAGAGAAGAATGCCACAACGTAAAACTTCCTAAAAAAATCTTTTCAATAATCATCAATCAAGGTGATAGCTAGCTTATACCATTAACCGATTTACAAATCATTATCGACCGTGCTCTTTAGAAACGCGAAAAATTTAACCCATATTGGATTTCATGGAAATTCTTATAACATTTTTGAAGAAAATGCCAATATTAGAACCACATCGTATCACTACTGAGCTCCTGAAAATCTATAAAGTTATCAACCGTATCTACCACACGCTTCAAATTTAACAGTTGACTGAGTTTAAAATAGTACTAAATATTCTCTTTCAGAAAATTTAGCCATCTTGGATCGCAATCTACTAATGGACTCTGGCGGAAGCTTAGTGTTGGGAATATCAAATCTCAGATAAGTGTATTCATTATTTCTCCTCTCGTAAATTTAACAGTTTCAATGCAAGAATGATCAAAATTTAAGAAAAAGATAAACCAGAGGTATTGTATTGATGAAGAACCCAATTTTTAGAATTAACATTAAACAAAAATTGAAAAAAACGAGTACTGAATAAGGATACAGATTTTGAGCATGGGATGTACATAACAGGTCTTAAAAAACCAAATTCCTGAAATTTTCAGAGTTTACATGCGTTAAAAACAAAATGGAAAAACTAGTAATCAGAGTATACTTTTTCAACATAAGGTGTACTTAAAGATTTACTACTTTGAACAAGCAAATTCTCAGAATTAACATTAAAAACATTGTCAGAAAACGGTGATGAGAACATACATTTTGAACCATCCTGCGTGGCTAAACCGAAGCCACGCAGCAAAGACAAATGGAAAACTGACCAATTCGGGTAAACAAGTTGTTCATTACTTAAACCTGATATATCGATTCTAGAAATGAACTTTCTCACTTCCAAGAACTAGGGATGGACATACTCATTTATCTTTCTATATACCAGGAGAATTTTAATTAATCTCAATTAATTACAATTTATTTCCACTAGATGGTAAGAAAAAAGGAAATTGCGCCATCGGGATAAACTAAATGAATGAAAACGATGAATTCTCAGATCTCGCGATGGAAAGAAAATATTAACATATTATCTTGACCACGTGAAACGTCACGTGATCGTTTTGTTAGAACTTGGTAAATCGGCGAATTGGTGGCAAATTTTCGGTCCTTTGATCAATAAATGAGCGTTTTCGATGCAAATTGAAATTATCTACCTTGCTGCGTTTGGAATGATCTTCCTTGATTTCGTTTTTAGAAGATATAAATGATCAAAGGTCAAACTTTGTTGGAAAACACGACCTTTCACCCTATAAATTTTTTCTGTGAAAAGAGGGACGGTCATTCCATGGCCAAACGTGAGAGGATAAAAATAATCTAATTCGCGTTTTCGCGAGATGATATTGCTAAAAACCGCAACCATCTCCTCAAATAATAGCTATTTTCCGCTAAACGTCGTGTCATGTCACGTGACTTGTCAGAAGTACCAATTTTACTCTAAAATGTTCAGGGCGTTAAAGCCTAACTGTGTGTTCAATCTGGTTCCATTGCCACTTATAGCTTCAAAAATATAACTAAAAAATTATTTTTACCAATAAAAGCCATTGACCCCAGGCCTTAAACTACTTGAGTTCACTAATGCCGTTCATTTTGTTCCATTGCAGTGTATTAATACATTCTCAAAAAGTCAGGTGATGAGAATAAAGAAATGAAACGACTATTGGATATTATCTGTTTCGCTAATGGGCCATATTCGTATTCCCGGTATCGGACAGGAATTAGCTTGCAAGTGAAGCTGATGCCGTGGAGTCTTTTCAAATACAAATTACATTGAATTTTTTTTTAAAATGATATCCCCCGTATGAGCCTCCATTGCATGCTAGTCCCAGTCCAATACCGAGAATACGAATATGGCCTATTACACTGCAGTAGGTTCATTACACGTGCCTCGTTAACTTTAAAAGTATTCAAGGCGTGCTTAAAAGCATGATGAATCCCGACGGGCTACTATAAGCTGTTTTGAGATTTTGTAAGTTATGCAAAAGCCACTCGAACGCATTTCTTTAAATTTGCTTCTTAATTTTTCAGTTTTTTCACTGCTGTATATTTTCTTTATAATAGATAAATGTAACCTCGCAAAACATCCTGTATCAGTTAAACAACATGCTCCCTCTTCATGTGTTGTGTTTATTTTCACAAGTTGCATGTGTTGTGTTTATTTCACAAGTTATCAAGCTTCATGTGTTGTCTTCATTTTCACAAGTTTCACGTTCAATCTTTGTTAAACTAGTACGGTTCAAAATAGCATAGAACGTCTCGATCAGTTCGTGTATTCAATTATCCAGACATCACCTACAAATTCGTACATGTTAGTTCCATGCCGTCTTACTATGTAATGATCAATCTTGTCAACAGGCAAGCAAAGATGACGAGGTAAAGCAAGAAAATGGCTGCTGCGCTTAATGAAATTAAGCTAAACCACTTTGCAATAAGTCTCGAAAAGATGTAGGCACGTCAAGGATAAGAGTAAAGCAATAGGTGAACAAAAAGATAATGGGCCTTTAAAAAGAGTAGCCATAACCAATTAAAAAAACCTATACAATAGCCTTCCATACCAGCTAGCTTAAGACGAAATAAACTTTCTGGACACCGTCATTCAAAGTAATTTAGCAATTAAATTAAGAAAAATTCCACACTCTAAACAAAGAAAAAGAGCTAATAAAACATTGACAAAGAGCTCTTCCATCTTTTAAATATTACCTACTTAAAACAACCAAAAATTAAACACGCCGCCAAAACCTTTCTGCGGCAAAAACATGTCGTCGTGTCAATTATTTAAAAGGCAGGGGCAAAGACTGCTGCGCTCCCTCGGGGAGGGGCTGGCAGGGGCAAAGACTGCTGCGCTCCCTCGGGGAGGGGCTGGCAGGGGCAAAGACTGCTGGTGTTTTCTGAGCCCCCGAAGTCGGCCCACGATTTAGGCGGATTTTGAGAAGTTTCCCTTGGTCCCCCCTTTGGCCAATCGCCCAAAATGGCCGATTTGGCTGCCCTTGCGAAATTCCTCATAACTCGGACGGGCTGGCAGCTTTGGAGCCGCTGTTTGCGCCAAAAGGTTCTCCGAAGATAGCGCTTGAAGCGCATACTAATTACGGGATAGGCTGATTTGCGCCGAGGTGTTTTCTGAGCCCCAGAATTCGGCCAACGTTTAAGGCGGATTTTGAGAAGTTTCCCTTTGTCCCCCCTTTAATCAATCGGCCACAATGGCCAATTTGGGTGGCCTTGCCAAATTCCTCATAACTCGGACGGGCTGGTAGCTTTGGAGCCGCCGTTTGCGCGAAAAGGTTCTCCGAAGAGAGTGCTTGAAGCTCATACTAATTACGGGATAGGCCGATTTGCTCCCAGGTTTTTTTGAGCCCCCGAAGTCGGCCCACGGTTTAGGCGGATTTTGAGAAGTTTCCCTTGGTTTTTTGCGCAAACCACAGCTCCAAAGCTGCCAGCCCGTTCGAGTTATCAGGAATTTGCAAGGCAACCCAGATCGGCCATTTTGGACGTTTGGCCAAAGGGGGG
>CM042754.1:22761334-22778193 GCA_022496165.2 Catalaphyllia jardinei | reverse complement strand
ATCTTCGGAGAACCTTTTGGCGCAAACCGCGGCTCCAAAGCTGCCAGGAAGGGAATGTCCCGGATGTAACTCGATTTTTGCGAGGGGGAAAGCGGCATGTCTACTGAACAAGATATTTTTTTTCTATGTCTTAGCCTGCATCAAAATTTAGGTGAAATAACGCCACAGCAGTTAGAAATGTCTACTCCATTGCACGTTGAAGCCCTAAATTGATGTGGCTAAGGCTTTTCGCTGTCTAAAGGAAGCACAACATTATCGTCAAAATAGTCGAAAGGGAGTACGATAATGGGAGTAAATGACGTCCCGTGCCCAATACATCTCAGGAAGACTTCATGGACGATAATGGACGACGCTTGCTAGCAAATCGTTAGACTTGCACCATCATTGGACTTAATAATGTCCTCCAGCGGACTTCCTTTAGACAGCAGTTGTCACCTCCGAGATACCGCGCGAACTACAATTCAGCCGGGTGTAGCTTGGGCAGAACTTAACTCCAATTTGGATAAAGAGGAAAGAGGGGTGGGGGGGGAGGGGGGGGGGGGGCGTTAGGCTAAATAAAAGAAAAGAATTGATAACATTTCAGGCTAGGTAAGATCTACAAGCTTCTGCCATTAAGAAATCCCTCCTTCCCTATCCCGTAGGAAAAAAATCACCAGTTACCTGAATCGAGGTGTTGAAATCTGCGGGCATGATATTAGGAATACAGTCTGAATTTTATTACTATTTTATCCTGGATTTATTTACTTATCTATTTATTTATTTATTTATATTTATTTATTTCTTTTCTTTTTTTATTTCCTAGCTCGCTCAGATGCATGCTTTTGTTATCCAGCGATTTAACCAACAGGAAATGTTATCCAGCCTTCGAACAACGGGTGCCAGGTGGTGAGGTGACCAAGATGCCTTTCAGTTTTCTGCAGTCTCGAAACATGTTTCATTCGCCCGGTTGATTAACACTGATCCACAGTCCTCTTCAACCAAGTGAAATATTCCTGAAAGTCGATAGACTGGATTCGAGACTCAAGTATGACACTATAATGGCAGCCCGCAGCCTGGTTTTAAGTTGTGGTCGTCTGGTTTATAAAGGTAAGAGAGTCTATATATAGGGGTATATATCCTTGTTCACAATATTTGTCTCATAAGCATAAGCAATTCGATCAGTTTTGGTTAAACTCCAGAATACCTGGCCACTTATCAGCATCTCATTGAATAGCAATAGCAACTATTTGTTATACAGCTGTTTCAAAAAAGGTTGTCTTACAAACGGGGAAAACCTTAAGTGACAAAGTTGCAGGTTATTGTGGGTAATGGTGGTTTTTACGGTTGCTTGAGTGAACCACAAGGTGTTTGAGCATGGTGGAAAGGAACAGCACAAACACATGTGTTTGTTCTTTCTCGTTCCTTGTTGCTGAATCACCTTGAACCTCAATCAATCAAAACCAAGCCCTTATTGCTACCCATAATGCCAATTAGCATTGTTGCGTATGCTTTTACACTTTTGTGGGACAACTTTTGTCAATACAGCTGCATATACCTCATTGTTCAAAGTGCACCCCCACATGTAAATAAAGTGGCCAGGTGTTCTGAAGTTTTTGTTTCTGATGGAGTTACATGCATGTTCAACCTAATATCAGTTCTGAATATTGAAAGGTCATATCTACAGTACGATTAACTCTACCAATGATGAGCCTGATGCAGTATTGAAAACTTTTTGTGTAACATGCATTTGCCACCCAGAAATGTTTCAGTATTTGAAAGACAATGTATTGAGTTCAACTAACTCTTTAAGCTGCCTTGAGTCAATTCAAATCTAACATGTAGCAGAGCTCTCAAGCCTCAACGCATTGAGCCCGAGACTCGCGTAATTAAACGAAGTCAGTCTTATGCTCTCATGCTGAAACTATTATTTCTCGCGCATTTGAGATTCCTTGCTCCTTTAGGGATGTTCATTTATTTGTTTTTGTTTTGTTAGTCTATTCTATGTATTGTATACTGTAGTGTTTTCTCTGTTATTTATTCCATCTATAGATAAACCTTGTATGTGTAAAATGTCTTTTGATCTCCCCGCCTCAATTAGTTTATAAGCTATTTGTGGGGGGAAAATAATGTCATTACCTTTATTTCTAATTAATAAAATTTTGTTTGTTGTTTTTTTGTTGTTGTTTGTTGTTTTGTGTTGTGGTTCCTTCGTAATATACCACATTTTATATAATTTTTAGTCATTGTTTGGTTTGTACTCGTTTCGAACACTTTATTCTTGTGCAAATTTAAATTAAATTTGACTGGATGAGACAGAATGAGAAATGCAAGTGAAACTCTGTTTCCTTCTGTGTGCAAAGGCATGCCGCCGGCGCGTCCCCCCCTTTTTGGATGTGTTTTTTTTCATTTCATGCTAAGTCACGAATATGGCCAGATATCTTTTTATCTGACTCATTGAATAGAAGAATCAGTTTAAACGACATTGATAATGTACATGTGGAACACTTGTTCTAAATCCTCTTCGCAGATACTTCGAAAAGGAATATGGAAAAAGCCAAAAATGGGCCGTGACTTTGTTATCGAAAGACTGGGCTCTAGGTTCGAGAAAGAAACTGTAATGGTGGCCTGTGTGTGATTTGTGTTTGAAGTTGATGTCTTCTGGTTTATCAAGGAAAGAGAGTGCTGCTATCTATTTTTAATTCCAAATTTAACTCTTGACTAGCTCTTATTGTCATGCTTGCAAACTAACCGTTACTAAATTAAAAACAAAATTTTAATTCTGGTGTCCCCATGCTAATTCCTCCTATGGGTTTAAAGGTCGGCACACAAGAGGAGACTAGGACCCACCACTAGTCCCCTGAAGAGTCTACACAAAAAAACTGGTCACAGGGACCTGTTCCATGAACAGTTCACATGAAGCTTTTTGAGGAAAAAGTCACAGGGACTTGTCCCAAAAAATTGAATTTGTTGGAATAGTCGCAGGGACCAACTTTCAACCAAAAAAGGATAATTCACAGTATTAGACTTGTCCCCTTGACTAGTTGCAGGAACTAGTAGCAGGGATCGGTCCCCTTGTGTGTGTCGACCTTAGAAATAACTTGAACATTGATTAGTTATGTAAACCCCTCTTTTCACTCCATCTTTCCAAGGTGCATTAGAAGAAATACGACTAGTTTATGCAATTCTAGCAATAAAAAAAATATCAAACAGAAGGTATATTTTTTGTGCACGGTTACATGAAGTCATCCCAAATGCCAATCTTTACTGGCGACCAACTGAAGAGGTCACACACAAAGCAAGTCTGTGTAACTATGTATTGAAGGAAAATTTGCATGATGCTCTTTCTAAATCAAGATGCTGTTGAGTAATCACACTTTCTTGCTTTAACAAGTAAATCTTTACGAAGGAGGCTATTGTGTGTTGTTCATATGCTCCCACAGCAATACAATGTGGCTAAAGTGTCTGTAGAGGGGTGAAGCCATATTTTTCTTTGTTCCCTTCCTTAATGACTAGAGTCCAGAGCTTAAAAAAAGTTCTGTCCAGTTGTCCAGTAGATTCATTCCCACTTGCAAAGCAAGGGCCCAAGGAAGTTGTCCTCCAACTAACTAGGAATTAAAAATAACTAAACCTAGACTTGCCCAGGGCAAGCAAAATTTGAGAGCTCATTGTCCGAGAGGCAAAATTGAATTTAAGTTTTTTTTAGCCTTGTAAATGAGTATATTATACTTCAACAAACTTCATATCTTCTCAATTTTCAGTTCTCATTCACTGTCCTTCATTTTCTCTTCACATCAGAGTTCTGAGGATTTGTTGGTACATCAAGACAATATCTTTCAGTTGATTATTGCTGTAATTCTCATCCTGACTGGTTTGATTTATAAGAGACTGGCACTGTAAGGAGAATCCAGTGGTTGATCACTTGGCCATCTCAGTCACACTTGTCAAGCTGTATAAATGCCACATGCTCAGCAACCATTATTTTGAAAAAAGTACTCATTCCTTCAATCACTGATCTCCATTGCTTTCCATTTGTACCAGTTTGGAAGTGATCATCTTCACTGCATTTAGTGTTGGTGAGTCAGGAAACAAGTCAATAAAGGCTTGGCTGTATTCTAAGGATTGTATTAGACGTCTGGGATCCAGTGGAATAAAACCTACATTAAAAAAAGGAAAAAATTATTCTTTCAAGATCTGAAAGTGAGATATCACTAGAGGACTCTGTGGAAACTGACTGATTTCAATGTCATATTGAACACATCAAATCAATGAGAATTTTCTGCAATTTGCTATTAATAAAAATGTAAATTGACAAACAATTTGTTCTGCTATTCAATAAGCTTGACACAACAAGAATCTGGTTGACATCCCTTAGGCTTCCAGCAAATGAGACCTTTGTATTTCTATACAAATTACATGTATATACTTTGCACTGCCTATTTTTTACTTTCAATTCTGTATGTCTTGTGTAAAGACAAGACAACAGTGCAATAAATGGTGAAAAAATAAGACCATTTCCACGAATCATTAACAATTTGCCCCTAACTACTGGGAAAGTACAAAACATGGACCCCTGGTCCATGGACCACCTCTGTGGACTGGGTCCATGGCCTGGGTCCATCAAAATATGGACTGGCCCATGGACCCCCTATTTCTACTACCCCTAAAATTACTAAAGTAAACAAGAATATAAAACATAAAAGAAATGAATTCACAGTAATATTTATTTCAAATTAATATTTATTAAAAATATGACTAAACTATTTCTGGATTAAATTGCTAGTAAAAGTGAAGAGATCTGTAATATAAACACATTGAAACAGGTTTGTGGAGACATTCACAGACTTTTAGACAAATGTTTTGTTGTGAGCAGTTTTGAAATAACAAAATTTGCAATGTTAAAAATAATTTGAGCTCTACAGTGGTCTACAAAGCCGACAGTGTCAGGTGTAAGAGTTGCAGTTCATAACCAAATTGTTACATGACAGTGTTATTAGGGGTAGTTTTGATTCTGGCGGAACCGTGCGTGGCCTGTTTGGTCAAGATGCAGGATGACATGCTTTTGTTACATAACTGGGACAACAATTATTTATTCTGTTCACGAACACGACTTAAATCGTCTTGGCTTTGCAATGTTAACCATGGGAACAGCTATAGTACATTGGCTATATTTTGATCACATTTGTTAACTTTAATTACTTCCAGTAGCCACAAATAGTTCAGTGTCCAGCAGAGCCAAAATTGAATCAATGGAAGATTACTCTGAAGCTAAGACCTAAAAGAGTAACCCAGAAACAGCAATGGAAATGCTGACTATTTTTACTCAACAGTGAAAATATTTTAATCAGTTTGATCAGTCATGCGGTGTTTGTTTATGATAAAACACAGATAAATTGAACACGAGTGCTAATATTTGTAATGCCAGCTTAGAATACTAGATGTATAACACAATTAAACTTCTGATAATCACCCTGTATGCTTGAAAATTACCAGTGAAAGTGAAAATGTTTAGCATGGATTTTGAAGGAAAACATGCTATAGAACTTGTGCACAGTTTACCGAAACTGGGGCTGTCACACAACTTATCATGGATGCAACTTCAACTTGCTAACAATAAAGCAAGGATATAAAATAATCCACAGAAAAATAGTGGCCTTTTTCATTATGTTATATCTGTCTAACAACAACATGGTGGGTTTTAAAGTTAATATAGTGGGCCTTTTAAGAAATGCTAATACCTAGTATAATAAAAATTAAAGGCTGCCAAAAATATACATATGAATAAAATCAATTCTTGGTTTTCACGTGACGTCAGAAAAACTAAAACTATTTTTTTTTTAGTTTTTACCTTTATCAGGTAAAAGTCATTTTTAAACATATATTTGTTGGTCTGTCTTCAGCTCGGACTAGACCGCTTTGTTTTGAAAATAGAACATGTTTTTTTTTTTCACAATTCGTGACATCGGCATTGTTTCTGGGTAACGTTACATGCATGGAAATATGGATTCGCCTTATGTTTTCGAGTTCTGAGTAACCAATATGTTGAGAGAAGTGCCTATGCGAATGTTTTCAAGTTTAACAGAGAGAATAAACTTTTTGAGAGAGCCAAAGTAAACTCCAGATGTTCCCAATGGTTTCTGGCTGCCACGTTGGAGTCTCTCACATGGGCTCCAACATGGTGTCTCCATACCAAACACTATAATTTTCAGTGATATCTTTTGCCGCACATCCCTGAAACTTAAGCACTTTGTTTATTTATTACTCTTCTATGATATTTCAATTTCTTGACTCAATTTATTGAATGGTCAGTGATTTTATTTTTGCTTGCCTGATAATTAAGCTTACTTGCGTGACTTGAAAACCACCAATATGGGGACCATTTACAGTGACTCTTCACTAGCGTTCAAGTTTCTGAGGGTGAGAAATGTTTTGTCTGCAAATTTTCAGATGTTCGCAAATATAATGATTTCAGAAACAGACAGCTATTTAATAAGTTAATAAGTTCTATCACGGGTGCAACCCAGCATCTTTGATTACTAGTAGTTTTAGTGCTAGTAAATATAGGGGGTTTATAGACCGGGGTCCATGTTTTGTACTTTCCCCTAACTACCAACCTAGTCAGGAATGTTTAATACTTAGAAAACAGTCCTAAGGAAGCACGTGCGCTGATTGGTTAAAAAGCCTGTTTGTATAACTCGATGGAGACACAGAACTAAGCGCGTGCTGTTGACGTAGTGATGGCACGAGCAAAGAGAATTTACATTTTGCTAATCAAAGTTTACAAGTTGTTTTCCTGTTTCTCGTCGTGGTGTTTTCTAAAAGAAATAGAAAACATGTACTCCGTGTTTGTATCGAGTTATACAAACACTCGTGAAAGTTTGGGAGAACTCGAAAAAGCTGTGGAAACACTCGCCTGCGGCTTGTGTTCCCACAGCATTTCTCGTTCTCCCAAACTTCCACTCGTGTTTGTATAACTCGATACAAACACGGTACATGTTTTCTATTAAGTATTAAGTATTTTTACCTAAAAATGGAACATCACAGTTTTTTTGCCAGGGGATCACCTCCTCTTTTTGCAAAAAATGCATTTTGTGGATGCAACCCTTAAAAAAAAGAAAGTAGAACATTATATGTACTGGTACTTTGAAGATGAAGGTACACTTTAAATAACTGTCAAAAATATAACAAGTCCTTAGGCGTATTAAATAATTTTTTTAATATTATATTATATAAAGGAATAGCCTCCTCCACACATGCATTTTGCATGGACTTGTCAGGCAATATTTTCTCCCAGATATTGTAGGTGTACAGCAAAAGGTCTTAAATCCCTGAAGTAAAAGAAATGGATACACTATTTGAGGCCCAGCTGAAAAAAGTGATATCCAATTCAAGGGAAATAATAAAAAAAAACTATCAATGGCAAGAATGGGTCAACAGTATTATTTTCACTTCTGTGACACTGGAAGTTTAAAAGCATCAATTGGCATCAAAGTCAACTTAATTTTCGTTTAGCTGGGTATTTATGCACTACAATGTTAGCAGACACAATTTAGGCAGGTACTCTGTCTATAGATAACACCATGAATACAATTATATGTAACACCAACAGGGCAAAAACTGATACTCTACCTCAAAGCCATGCCCTTTCCCACAACACAAACATATTATATATCCCATGTATGGGAGTGCCCCCTCCCCCCTTGGGTGTTTCCTGCAAAGAGCATAGATCTGTTTAGGAGGGTGACTCTTACAAATTCAATGATGACAGACAAACTCCACTAGTGTTCTCCAACATTCAAAGGATTGGAATTTCAATTTTCCTCCACAACATTAATTCTCTTCTGACATCAGACACTGCCACACCCTGAGGAAAAACAGAAAGGTTAAATTCAGATCCATCAACATGTTAAATATTACATAGTTCATTCTGGTGAATTTCTTGCAAACTGTTTCAATCTGTTATTAAGCAATTGAATTCGAAGATGGAGGATAATCCCATGCCCAGGTAAAACTGCTTTAAATATTTTTATTTACATGTAAGGGAAAAAGGGAAAAAAATGAGGGGTAAAATTTCAAAACTGGACACTAATCGCAGGTTTTGGCCAAACAAATCATGATTAGACAGTATTTCACCTGAATTGATTGACTAATAGCCAAGCTAAATGTCTTAGTGAAAGGTTGACCTTTCTTCAATGCAGACAGGGCTAAATCAACAACATATCAGCTAGAATGCACAAAGTAAGTGTACATAAACTACTGAAATCCAAATAAGGCTTATTAGTAATTGACAGCAATTATAGAAAGTTTATTTATTATTTATAAATACTTTATGCATACCTAAGAAGTAGTTACAAAAATAGCTCAATCTGGATTGTTACATGTATGTCGCACATTTTCTGTTGCTGTAATCTGGCCATCAGATGTCCCTGGATTGCTCAAAACCAATCTTAGAACAGAACAAAAACGATAGGATTACACTGCATACTGCAAAATGAATGTATACTGTTATTGTACATACATGCATGTACTATCAGCAAAGTTCACAAATTATAGATAGTATATCTTCTCCAATCAAGGGAGGTCAAATCCTGTCCTCTAGTATCAAATATTGTTACCTCACCCTTAATCTCCTTAAACAGGGAGCTACTAACAGCTGTAACCTGTTGCTGGATACCCTTTAGTATCCACTCAGTATTTTTGCAGTTCAGCTGAGCTGGTTGCCCCACAAACTGTTGATACTCATTTTTTCTCCTACATGACGAGAGGCATTCCAAGTCAAGTCTCTCACCTATATAAAAACACATTCTAACTTACACAAAGATTCATAAACAAGTCTTGAATACAGGCCTGTTGATCTACAGTGTACAACACTGACCACTGGGCCACTGTAAATGTACCTCACAAATCAGTACATCACAAGCCTGTGAAAAGAACATCTTATATCGTCATCATACCTGGGAGTGTATCAATAATCTGGTTATCCAATAGAAACTGCTTGATCGCTGCTAAAGAAAAACACAAAAACTCAAGGAAGTCTGCAGAAACTTCAAAATGTTTGTACCACTCTAAACAATCTGCTCCATTTTAAAAATCATTAATTACATGTAATAAAGGCACATTGCAGACAGTGTGGTGCACTGGACTGGAAAACAAAGTTGTTTTAAAACATTTAGTAAATTAAAACATTCTGCTGATTTCATACATTTTCGTTTTGATTCAAAATTAAAACTTGGAAAAGCCACAAGTGTATTTGCAAAATTTTTTTTCTAACTTTATTGTTACACTGTAGATGCAGTGGTAACTAATGGCTGTTTTGTAATATACTGTATGTCTTGACTAGACATACAGTATTATACTGCCCTCGAAAAAGAAAATTAGGTATTGTTTGCTCACTACATGCATTATCAAATCCTAATGACATGTACAAATGCCAATTAGTTAGAAAACACTTTTTAAGGTTTCCTATATTTTCAACTATAAACAAACTTAAGAGATTTTTTGTTACAAAAAATGACTCAATATGTGGTGATTTCAGTGATTTCAGTAGAATTCATATCACTAATGATGATACTCAGATCTACATGCAGCTTTGATTAACAAGTTTGAACAGATCAAGGCAAGTCAAAAAATATATGAGTAAAGAGTATAAAGGAATAAAATACCATTTTTCTTAGGTCCACACAAAAGCATCAGCTCTGTTATCTAAACCAGCTGACATAACAGCCAGTCATTGGTCCTCGTCTGTGTAAACTGGAACCCATCTAAAAATAAAGCTTCAGGTGATCATCTTTAGAAAATACTAAACACCAACAGATGGCCGACAGTCGGGCAACAGACAGCCGACAGTCAACCTACAATCAGCTGACAGGTTTTTCAGGGAGCTCTTCACAATTCCCAGGTTGATATTGGGGTAGGGTGGAAAAAAATGGATGTCACCAGTTCACCCATCCTGTGGCCAATACTGTAAATATTCTGATAACAAATTAGATCTCCCTGCCAAATGTACAGTAAAATACAAAACCAGTTCAACTCCCCTTCCCCACAACCCCTCCCCTGCACATGAATCAATAGGGAGTTTAAGAAGTTACTACGCGATGCCGAAGACAACATCGGTTAAAAAATGAATTTATATTTTACCTATGAATCTCCGGTTACTCTCAAGTCATTTACTTTGTTTATCACTGTCAAAGCTATCACGAAACTGAATCTGGGACACTAATAAATTTGAAACAGAATTTCAAAAAATCAGCCATAGTAGTTCATGTTCTTCAGACAACGCAGAATTGGTCATTTCCCATTGTTGTTTTGCAGAGGATGGCAAAGAAATGTACAAAGAGTTATAATGCACATGCACAGCTATTGTTCTGCTCATTACACCTTTTGTTTAGCAACGCTGCTGTTGCTGTTGCCATTGTGGTTTTCATAAACTCCCTGATGACTTACTTCAGGTACATGATAAATCATGATTAATGTAGAAATTATGTAAACCATAATGTACAAGTCAAATCGAAGCTTCAACATCCCCCCTGGGCAACCCCCGTGGTTATTTGAGTTTTGGGGAAATTTTTGTTCAAATCCCCCAGGGCCGAAAAGCTGTTCAAATGCCCCCACCCCCAGAAAATTACCAGATTACTGTTTTAACTTTTCAGTAGCTTCTATTTTGTTTCTGAAGCTGTGTTTGTAAACATGGTTTGTCAGATAACACCCTTACATGCCACAAGAATCTGCGCATATTCGTCGATGAACTCGCTATTACTTCACAAGTGGCAGCCAAGATTTACGTTGTTTCATGCAACAGCACTTAAATACATTCTATACATTCATTCCCTTGTCAGTTATACACTTATGCATCGTTGCAAAATGTATTAAAATATTCATAAATACAGCGGGTCGGACAAAACAATTGACCTCTATAAATTGTATCACGTGATGTCGGTATTTTATTGAACTATTGCTTATATTGGAAGTACTGGGGGATATTACACGACCGGGTGTGGATATGAATTTTATTTCTCATGTTCAACTCAATATGCCCAGATATAAACATACTAATGATGATGTTTTTGACGATTTTCCAAAGATTTCTGACCACATTCCGAAGATTTTCGAAGATTTCCAAAATTGTTCCGAAGGAAAGACATTTCCGAACATTTTTTGGACATTTTCCAAAGATTACCGCAGATTTCCGAAGGTTTCCGAAGATTTCCGAGGAGGGACCGATAATGTTTCAATCATACAGGAACATATCTAAGTACCTTTTTAAGGGATTATGTAATCATAGCAATGGTGATCATTTTAGTAGCTATGGCAACACCAATAACCTCACATGTGAAAGATAAAAATAGTATCTTCACTGCCTGCAATGAAGAAATGACCTGAAATTTAGGAACAAAAACCACATTGTAATTGGGCCACTCCATTTTTTATCCTGCCATCCCTCCCCCCCCCCCCCTACATACCTGCCAACTCTCCCGGTATTCCCGGGAGTCTCCAAGTTTTTCATTAAATCTCCCGGTCTCTTGGAATGCCTTTTGGGTGATTTTCGGAGGTTATTCCTGGACATTGTCTTTAATGACATTCTCACAATGCAAAGATTTCTAGACGTCTCCAGATTTTCGTACTCTGGGGGTTGGCAGGTATGCCTCTATTGAGGTACTTTATATTTCACCCCCTCAGAAAAGAAAACTTTTGACCCCCCAGGAAAAAGAAGATCAAAGTGCCGACACACTCCCTCTTCAGGATTTATTGAAAGATCAAAGATACCGACACACAAAAGACTCCCCCCCCCTCCCCCCTTGGATTTCCATTAACCTCAATAGGGGGGTGCAGATATTAAATGGAATGGCCCATTACAGTCAGCGCCTTAGTACTGCAGGTACTGTGACTGAAACGTATTCCTGCAGCCCTTGCTGTAATTATGTTCATAAAAAGACTTACACTCGGCCTAGTTTTATTTGAAAGAAAAATAAATAAATACACCCTAGCTTTGTGCAAGCAGCAATTTTTATCAAATTCGTTGCATAACAGGCCCAAACTGGAACTCGATAGTACTCACCATCCGCCATCTTGAATTTTAGAAGGAAACTGCTGGTCATCCTCTCATGCAGTCGGCTCAAGGGCCTTTGCCACTACCTGTAGCTGCTCCTCGGAGACCAAGAGGCAGGTCGGCCCAGTATTTTCGAGCGAAAGTTGACATCAAGAAGTAAACTTTCGCCCGAAAATATTGCGTTCTCCTGACTAACTGCCCCTGGGTCTTCAAGAATGCTGAAAGGTTGGCCTTTAATCATCTTTCGCCTTCAGCCTAATCGCCCGGGGATTAAGTTGAGGGTGGGAGATGACTGCCATTTCAGTCTACATAAACAATAGCCTCCATTTGGCGCGAAAATATGCTAGGATATTTGTTCGCGGGCATTATCTGTTCCGAGAAGCAAACTTTGAGCTTCGAGAAACAGATGATACAGTGTCCAAGGACAAATATCCTATTGTAGCATATTTTCGCCCAAAATGAAGGCTATTTTCACAACACGCGTTTTGAAAATTGGAGAATGTTGTCGGATATTCCCCAGTTTTAGCTGGGGAACATTTGGTCACGTGACGTATTTAGGCCAATCCCGCACGAGCGAAAATATTGGATGGATTATAATGAAAAATAAGTACAAAACCACAAATGAAATCAGGAACCACGGAGTGGGAGGAAGGGCTATAGCGCAAACACTAAAGCTCCAGATGACGTGGATAGTATACGAATTTTACTACTGGAAAGTAACAAAATGGCGGAGCAGTGACCCCTTATGGAATAATTATATCCTACGAGACATTTGAATTTTTTTCGGTATAAACATGGGCATGAAAGGCTCGTGTGTATACTAAGAAAATACAAGTGTCTCGTGGGATATTCCATGGTATACCACTTGAAAGCGACAGACGGTGCTCGACTTGCCGAAATGGTCAGATTACCGAAGATGTTTGAAAAATTAGGTTCGATTTTCCTATAGGTTACCAGACGTTTTTCCGCCGAATTGGTCGGATTTCCGAAGATATTCTGTTTGAGCAATAGAGCACTTTTCCGTGTTTACATATAGCCTCATCTAAACACGAGGAGGATTCTCCCAACCCTCCGAGTGTTTTTATGTAAACACGGAAAAAGTGCTCTATTGCTTTTATAAAATAACTCTTAAAAATACGCGCAACTCTGAAACGTCAGAACCGTGTTTACATACTCTCATCTAAACACACCTTTCGACCAATGAGCGCGCGCGTAGTGGCTCAGTTATTTTGTTAGCTACGCTTCGACAGAGCTCGACTTTCTGAAAGAGTGGATTGCCGAAGATGTTCGACACTGTTCGATTTTTCAGAGGTTACCGTAGATGTTTGATTTGCTGAATTAGTCGAATTCCCGAGGGGAGTACTCGATTTTTTGGAAGATGATTGTTGTTCCATTTGTCGAATTAGTCGGATTTCCAAATACTGACTTCTTGAACGATGTTCGATTTGATGTCACATTTCTGAATCGGATTTCCGGAGATCAGGTGTTTAACAGTGTTCGATTTTCCCGGAGGTTATCACAGATAACCGAAGATGCTCTTTTCGTCGAACTAGGCGGATTTCCAAAGATTAACTTCCTCGACACGGCTCAATTTGCTGAATTTGTTGGATGGCCGAAGATGTTCGACAACGTTCCATTTTTCTCAGAGATAATATCCAAGATTGTCGATCCCGTAGTTTTCCGATGGTTTCAAAAGATCGGACGAGTAGATAATGAATGATACGGTGAGCGAGTTTCTGAATTCATTTCCAGTTGCACATTGCCTTTATGTGCAGTTGGATTCGCAGGATTCAAACACCTATAGGCATTGATTGAGTCTGGAATAAACGTGGTATAAGCGCAATTGAAAGTTGGAAATACTCATTGAGACGGCTAGTTATTTTTCACGCATGTGAAGACTCTACATCCCTAAACTGCTTGATATAGTCACAGGTAGGCCTATATAGCTCTACCGAGAACCCTAAGTCCGTAGTAAACATGTACAACTGGCCAAACGTAAAGCTTGGTTGCATTCCAGAATATAACTTTAAAGTACAATGTCATTCAAAACCTTTCAATGTCCTACAGGACCATACATAATTTAATACTCCCCATTGTTTTACATAGTACAACGTAGTCCAACAGGAAATGGAGGTTCACCTAATCCAGTTCGAGGTTGATCACGCAATCGGATATTGTGTCCACATTTCCCCCTCCGTTGAACTTATTGACAATTAGTACAAATAGCTCTCGAAAAACCCAGATCAAGTGTTTATTCATTCCTATAGAATTTTGAATGCAAAAAAACAGAAACGACAACTTGCAATCCTAGCTTGAATACAGACACAGCCCTCGGGGGGTTCATATGAGCCAGAAGCGCTGAGGTGAGTTACAGGCCCGATTGGATATCAACCACCCTATTCGGACAATCCATCGAGACTCGTGTTTCCAATGGATTGTCGCATGGTACTCATGATACCTGCGTGCTGTGTCCAACAAGATAGGTTCCAAATTACACGGCAAAAACAAAAAAAAAAACGGTAAACCCTGAACAAGCAGCCACAAGTTGTACTGCTGAGCAACTTTATAAAAATTAATGAGAAAGTTTTAATATTAATATTGTATTCATTGGATAATATTATTGTCCGAAAGTAGGCGCCCAAAGCGCACTCGTGAAATGACTCAAAGGAAAATGAGGCCTTCAAACGTAAACAATATGCAGTGGTCAAAATAAAATCTTCAAAGCTAAAACTTACGCGAGCCAACGGCTGTAGCTTCTCCAAAGATGTTTTTAATTTCCCGTGCTAGCTTGAAATTTATTACATGTGTTCCAGTCACCGCCGTTTTCTTGCCATGATGTTTTGGATACTGGCAGGTCTTTGGTGCTTGCCAGTACTTTCCAAGGGTGAAACGATGAGCTGGGCAAACCGTCATATTTTTTACCTGTTCTTCTGTAAGCTCTAGAAGACCTGCTCTTGCCAGGATTAGATCCTTTTCGCAAACATTTTCCCTTGAAACGTGGTGTTTTTAAAGATGCGAACTGATATCGTCGTCGCCACTGTTTAGCTAAGGGCTACACAATCTGTAAATCTACGACTGCTTCCGCACGCACCACCTATAACTGCCGAGAAGCTAAAAAGGAACACGATTCTGCCATTGCAAACAGCAAAAACAAACCAATGCGCAATAACTAATTCTTTATCTCTAGCGTAAACTGAGTAAAACACTGTAGACGTCAAATTTCCTCAATTTGCATAAGTTAATTTTAGCACAAAGGGCTGCGCAAAAATATCACGAACACACAAAAAAATGTTGAATAAAAAATGCAAAGCCTGGAAGCTTGAAAATCAATTATGAAGTGATTTATATCTCAAGCACCCACAATTTAACGCGCAATGCAAAATAAACAAAACGAGGATAAGGAGAATTGCCAAAATAATTTCGACATTCTAGCGTGTCTGCCGACTGAAATCGACATTTCTGAGGCACATTCGCGGTACACTATTACTTTTTCTTGACAATAGACATATGACAAACACCTTTACTTCTAAGTATAATAAATTTAATTTCGAATTTGTTTATAGTTTAAGTCTTATAATGACCAGATTTCAGCAATTGTTTTAAGGCGAACCTGATAGGCCAACTCACACCGCGGCCGCTCATTTTAACTTATTACTTCCCAATTTTAGAGGAATTTTTGGTTAATTTAAGGCTATTCATGCCTTATCCAGAGCAAAAAGCACGTTTTGAGAATATTTGCTTCAAAATAAAATTATTTTATGCGGGAAACTTAGAAATTAATGCGAGAAACCAAGAACAATAGTCGGTGCAAAATTGTGTCACGCACTCTTTCGCGGCTGAATATTAGACATGTCGATAGAACTCCTGCACTTCCAAGACGTTAGTGCCCAAAGTTTTTTTTCCTGTTCCCGGTACACTAGGCCTAGTACTAAACACTGGTATTAGTCCGGGCTCCAGATCACGTTATACTTTGAGAAACACGCCTTCAACCAGCAGCATCCTGGCTAAAATTTCGCGAAGGCTATTTGTTAGGCCTTTTAAAAAAAAATCATAATTAATTTTTCTTAGGCCGGATTTTGAATATTTGACCATTAATCGAAAGAAGAAACATGAAATAAAATGATCTGTAAGTTTTATTGTTATCGAGTAAAAGTGTAATTTTTCAGCGTCGTCAGCGCAACGCCTAAATTTGACTCGTAACATAACGATTTTAACGGTTTTTGACCGTCCTCGGAAATCGTTGCACTTAAAGCCAAATTTTTGCTAATTTTGTTTATCATATGGACTGTCTCACACAGAAAATTTCAAGAAATTCTATTTTCGGCCGAAAATCGAGTGGTCGGTTCTTACATGGACAGCCTCTTAAACGGCTGTTGCACAATCATTTTGTTAATACTTAAACGGATACATCAAATTTAAGAACAAACATTCGTTTAGGGTAGCGTTTTCACACTCTAGTATTACAAATACAAAAAGGACCACACCGGGAACACAGTAACAAAAGGGTTAAAAAAGATACCCTATTTAAGGACCGAGAACCTCAAAAACCATACCCTATTCCGCGGCACATACCTATATAGTCCATATATGGGAGTATCCCCCCCCCCTGGGAAATCGACTAGCGTTCTACCACGAATGACGTCCTCTGATTGGCTACGTTACTCACGTTCTATTTAAACAATAGAGTGTTTCTGTCGAGGAACTATCGGCTGATAGTTGCCCCGCGGAAATTTGATGTTCTTAAAACAAATATTTGCCCGAGAAGCGAAGCTTCGAGGGCAAATATGCTAGTTTTAAGAACATCAAATTTCCAAGGGGCAACTATCAGACCGATAGT
>CM042754.1:22748634-22755896 GCA_022496165.2 Catalaphyllia jardinei | reverse complement strand
ACTGGGTGATTTTTCACTTAATTTTTTTTTTTTTTGGGGGGGGGGGGTATTCCTCAAAAAGAAAAACACACTCACCACCAGCCATAAGACCTAGCCCCCCAGTTTTTTTTTGCACTCACCTGGATTTGAATTCCATACCTCTGACTTTGAAGTCCATCTTCATATCCACTATGCCACATAAGCAATCGTTGCAAATTCGCTCATATTTGTTGGTGTAATAAGTTATTGGTCCCAGACTCACCCTTCCCCACAATTTAACTTGGTTTGAAAATTTCAACCCAGTTTGAAAATATGAACCAGTCAAAAATAAAATCACCTAGTAAGAAAAAAACTAACTAGTTAAAAATAAAATCACTTAGTTATAAAAACAACTAACTACCAGCAGTCATTATAAAATTAACTGAGACCAAAAATTAACTGCAACATATACACAGGGCTTTAGGTGAGTGTGTATACCAAGAAAATACAAGTGAGTGGGATATTCCTTAGAATGTACAGTTGCCAAGGCGATCAACAGGACATATGCATAGCGCATGATGGGAAGCTCCATTGCAAACTAGTTCCAGTCCTTTCCAGTCCAGTACTGAGAATGCATATATGTCAGAATGATACCTTCTTTCTTTCCACCGACTATTTTATGTGGGCTTTGCTGTCACTTGGGTTTGTTCTTCTGTGGCTTCTTTGACTGTTGTAGTTGACAAAATCTTTTTTGTAAGTACTTTTCCTGTTTATTCTATCTGGCACATAAACAGGTTTAGGTTTCTCTCCACTTTCAGGCTGCTCTTTAAATATCTTTCTCTCTGCTGCAAGGATTGGTGTCTCACTTCTGTGTAGCACTGCCATTTTCATGGGTCAGGGCGAAAGTGTCCTTTGCAATTTTGCGGAGCGTGCTCCTATGCCTAAGGGGATTGAGAACCCCGAGAAGGAGGAACTTGGATATTAAGGACACTGATCTGGAAATAGAGAGGGGTCAAGCAGGACTTCCCTAGACTCAACAGCCATATACACTTTATTATTATTCTCGGGATGTACATAGAAATTTTCATTTTTTTTTAAGCTTATTAACATTTTTCCAGACCATCAAAAAATCTTTTTTTTTAAACTATAGTTATATTGAAATTGTATGTAATTTTTAATTGAAGAAGAGATTACTATTACTATTATTGTTTAAAATTTAAGATTCTTTTTTGAATTTCTTAATAAAGTTTTGGTGTTATTATTATTATTATTAATATTATTATTATTATTGTATTAGTTTGATTTTAAATTAATAAACCATGCATCTAATAATCTTTTTGGCTGGTCTAGTGAGAATGACTTTTGGGTGAGTTCGTCTTAGTAATATATTGTGCATGTAGTTTGAAAAAAAAAGGGACACGCCTAAAAACTGGTTTTCTTCCCACCCTTGGCCTAGCAGACATACAGTGTAAAGGTGATGTCAGAGTACCTTGTTACAATCAGCTCTTCTCGACTTTGTTTGTTATTTGATGTCAATGTCCTACATGTATATATATTTTCAACATACATGCTACTAGAAATTATATGGGACTTTACATTGGTGTTAATGTTAACTTCGATATTTCATTATGGAAAGCAGTTTGCCAATGAAAGGTTATCACTCATCTTATGTGAATATGAAAGAAAATGATGCTTTCTTTTTGTAGAAGACTAGTGTTTACTGATCACTGTGCTGTTTTTGTCATACTTTTAATAGGTTGAAATTCTGGGATTGCTCATTGCAATTTTGAGAAAGAGCATTCCTAACTTGCAAGCAGCCACCAAAATTGGCCTGATTGAAAGAGTATTATGCCGACTTTCACAGGAAAGAGAAGTTGTAGCAGGTGAATTTAAATGTTACTTGGTTGATTGATGTGTCTGCGTCTATATATTGTATGATTAGGTGTGGTACTGTATAGTATAATATGTAATGTAATTTATTGTATAAATGCCAGTGAAATACAAGGTATTATGAAATACCTGAGCCACTAGGTGCGCTCTCATTGGTCGATACGTGTGTTTAGATAAGAGTATGTAAACATGGCTGTGATGTTTCAGATTTGCGCATGTTTTTGAGAATTATTTTATAAAAGTAATAGAGCACTTTTTCCGTGTTTACAGAGCGTCATAGACATAGTCAAATTCTTCCAACTCTTCCTCGTGTTTAGATGAAGATAAACTATGTAAACACGTAAAAAGTGCTCTACTGCTTAAAGCTTTCGCATGTTAACCCTTGGACGTACAGGGGGGGGGGGTGGATGCAACCCCCCCTAAGGTTTTTTTGAGATTTTGTAGTGGGGATTTTTGCTGCACATCTCTCCGTTTTAGTAGCTGTTCGTTTATTATCAAGACACCTTTTCTGAAAATTTGGCGAAAATCGACCGGTAGAAGTATGAGATATTAAAAGGGAAGCGAGGTGTTGTTTGCGGGTTGTTACGAGCTATGAAGTAATTCAACTCTTAAAGTTGGAAAGGAAAGTACAATATAAGTTTTATTTCCTCCCTGTGACTTATTTTCTATTTTTACATGAAGGTTTATATTTCCTGTAATTTGAACAAGCCTAAGTTGAACTTTTCGGTCAGCGGTTTACAACTTGTAGGTGCAGTGCATTCTGGGAATCCAATATGGCGGCACCCTTGAGAGTGTCATGTGGTTTGTGATTTCGTGGCAGTTTTTTCGTGTCTTTTTTTTTTCGGTACTTTAGCTTCCTTTTTGTACTAATGAGTTCCCAACAGTTCTTTACGGAGGAGCAAGTGCTTAGAATGGTGCTTTCCGAATGCGAAGAGGATGAACCACCAGACCTGAGCAAATTTAGCGATGACAGTGAAACTGCAAATTCTGAGAGAGAAATTGTGGCCAACAGCTATGTGGATGAAGATGAGCAAGATGAAACCGTAAATTTTGAAGATCTAAATGTTACTTTAGAAGAACAGTCAGGCAATAGTAATGCTGTAGAACAGCCTATGGATGTAACAAAACCGTAAGTGAGAATGATTCAAGTCTTGAATTAGAAGTAGAACATGAAAGAAGTTATTAAGATGAAAGCAGTGAAGATAGTACTGGTGACAGTGACTTTGAAAGAACTTTGAGAGAAGGTGTAGAACAAAGAGGAAAGAAAAGAAGAAGAATCACTGCCACTGGAGTGGGAGGTAACAGAGGAAGAGGATTGAGAGGGCGAGCTAACCAGAGGGCAGGAAATAGAGGTAGTGCTAGAGGTGGTGCTCCTGTGAGAGGTGGAGCTGCAGGTAGTAGAGGTAGAGGTAGAGGATGAGGGGCAGGAAGGAGGCCTCAAAGATTTCAGTTACCAGCAGTTTGTAAAGCAAAAACAGGAAGAATGAGGAAAACCACACCTCCCACAAGACCACAAGTGAGACGTGCCAGTCACAACATTGTAGGGGAAAATGCAGGTTTGAAGGGAGCAGCTAAAAATGTGAAGACTGAAAAAGAGGCCTTCAAACTTTTCTTGTTTGACAACATACTGGAGAAGATAGTAAGGCACACCAACAGTGAGGAACAAAGAATCACTGATATGTACAATGAAGGTCATCCAGAAGAAGAGGATAAAGAATTTGTGCCAACTGATAGAGAGGAGTTGCAAGCAGTAATAGGGTTGATGATGATGTGTGGTGTATACAGAGCATACCATGAGTCCCTTCAGAGCCTGTGGCAAGAAGACTGTGGAAGACCTATTTTCAAAGCAACAGTGCCATTTCAACGCTTCAAGCTTCTTATACGACTTCTTCGCTTTGATGACAAGAGCACAAGAGAAGAGCATCGTCGAACTGACTAGTTTGCCCCTATAAGAGAAGTGTTCAACAACTTCATGGCTAATTTTTTATTGTGAGGCCTACTACACCCTCTCAGAGTCTGTTACCATCGACGAAACTCTCCGTAAGTTTCGTGGACGGTGCCCGTTCAAGGTGTACATGCCAAATAAGCCTGGTAAGTATGGTATCCTTTTCAGAGTACTCACAGATGCAAAAGCTCGCTACGTATAGAAAGTGATCCCATACGCTGGAAAGGCAGAAAATGAAGAGAGGGCAAATAATCAAGGAAGTCAAAATGTCATTGATCTAATCCAACCCATCAGCAAATCAGACCTAAACGTCACCTTTGATTGCTACTACACTGGCATTGACTTGGTTGAGAAGCTGTGCAATGAACACAAACTGACAACTGTAGCAACCCTGAATCTGAATCGCAAGCATGTACCCGAAGAGTTCAAGAATGCGGCTGGTCGGGAAGTAAATAGCTCCATATTCGCATGGAATGGAAATTGCATGCTTGTCTCTTACGTTCCAAAAGCAGGCAGGAACGTACTGATGGTTTCCTCAGTGCATGATCAGCCAATTATATCAGAAGCCATGGCCCGAAAACCAGAAGTAATACTGGATTACAAAAGGTGGCATAGATGTAGTGGATCAGATGATCGACATGTGCATGTCCAAAGTTGCAACGTCAAGGTGGCCTATGGTAGTCTTCTACACTCTCATAGACATAGAGTTCTAAAGTGTGACGTCACAAAAAATTAAATCTGTGAAATTATGGGATTGGGCGCCATTTTCGAATGAAGTATCCTTAAAAAAGGTTCCTTGCCAAAACTTAGCTCTTAATTGTAATCCCCAGCTGAAATATGAGGGATTGAAATTTGATACTGCCCCATATAAATCTCTCTAATTTTGAGTCAGTTCTAAACTGAAGGAACAGAAACAAATTTTGAAGGGTTTGTATGGAATGCCATCAAACTTTGATCCCTTATATCTCTACCGGGAATTGCAATTCGGAGCTAATTTTTGGGATGAGGACGTCTTTTAGCATGCTCTATAAGAATATGGCAACATATCCCATAATTTCAAAAATTTTATTTTTGTGACGTCATCACTTTAGAACTCTATTGGTGCCCTCAATGCTTTTCTGATCTGGCAAAAAGCATTTCGAAACTGGGAAGCAAGACAAGGAACAAGAAAGCGCCGCTACTTTCTGTCTGAGGTTGCCAAGTCATTGGTCTTGTCACCATTAAACCATCGCAAAGAAGAGGTCATAGGGATCCCACTATCTGTCTGTGTGGCCATGGAGAGTACTCTGGGAGAGCCAGTTAACAGTAAGGCAGACCCCGAATTGGATCCTACCAAAAAAGGAAAGTGCTATGTGTGTATCTATGAAGGGAGAGGTACAGGCTACAAAGCTAAGAAAAATTCTGCTAACAAAGTAAAGCAAAGCTGCATCTCGTGCCACAGGAAAGTCTGTAATAAGTACTCTCACATTATGGCCAGGCGAATTTGCAACATTTGTGATAAGAAAGAATAGAAGTGACAGTAATACGTACAGTACAAGTCCCTTTTGCTTCCTTTAGAAGACATCTTTATAAATTATATTTCATACGTACGTGTAAGAACTTTGACCACAGATTGAAGATGGAGCTAACATGTTTGTGACAGTATTTGTCCATTATTCCCAAGGTTATTGTTATAAAATGCATGTTTTGTTAAAGGACAGAGCCAAAACATAATTTATTTTAAGAAAACAGCTAGGTTTTTGCATTTTTCTGACATTAAATTTTGTGAAAAAAGTACTATTGAATTATATTCCTTAAAATTTTGTAAGCTTTAAGGCTCTGTACGTTCCTGGGCCTAAAACAGTTATAACACAACATTAAGTTACATTAAGTCATATTTTACATGTTCAGCTGTTTAAACTGTAATTGCCAATGAGCCAGAGCGAAGACGCTCGGCTGGCGAGGCGGCAGAGAATAGTGCTGTGCAAAGAATGGTTTATGCAAAAAAATTCTTGATTGGCCTTTGAAAGTGTAAGGTGGAAGGTGTAACAATGGCTCAGTTTAAGCCAATTGCAAAAACGGAACTATTCGAGCCATTGTAGTTTTTAGCCAATCAGGAGGCAGTTTACATCTAGACTTGTCTCGTGGAAGGTGATTTTTCTCTTTGCTGTTGTGTTTATCCAACTCTGAACAATTTCATAGTCTCAAAACATATCGAACTAGCATGTTTCCTCTCTCACTTTATTGAACTGAAAGTTCAATTAGGGAGCCTGCCCTTTACAAAACTCTTCTTTTAATTTGAATATTGAGGAAAAGTGTTAGACAAAAGCAAATCCAAGACACAAAGTCGACACAAAACCGAACCAGCGTGTTCACCAACGAAACAGTGTATTCCTTCTCTGTTTACCTATATTCAACTGAAAGTTCCATCAGGCAGCGTTTTTTTGAAAGAGTGTGTTCACTGATCGAACCACTAGAGTAAATCCAGTGTTCAAATCTAGCATATCGAACTAAAGGTTCAGTCGGCAGTGTTTCCAAACAGAAATGAACGAGTGTGTTTATCGTGCAGTTGAATCCAGTGTTCAAAACATAAATCGGACCTGTTTGCCACAGAATTAAATGAGTGTGTTCATCAATCAGACTAGCGTATTCACTTTCACTTTGACTTTGCCCATCATATTGAACTGAAAGTTCGACCGAGCAGCGATACATTCCAAAACTCTTGACATTCATTGCCTACTGGATTGCGTGACGAATGTTACTGGCCGGTAAATGCGTTATAATTTGCTCTTGGTAATATTTGCAACAGAAGAGAACCAAAAATCCGCCATGCTGTATTAATAAACCCCCTATTATACCACAAATTATTTGCTCATTGGCGCTCTATTGATAGGTATACCTAGTTGTAAGTAAAACTTTTAATTTTGTCAAAAGAAACCAACGTTAGACTGAAAAAAAGTGAGAACTAACAAAAAATCCACCATATTGGATGACGTCATAGGCCTCCAGCAGTGTAATTTGCATATGTAACCCATAATATTGACCTAGTCGTGTAGACGACATAACAGGCTATCTATTGCAGGTATCACCTTTTCAAAGTATCTTAACCTAATGAAACCCAAGGGGGGGGAGGGGTCCAACCACCCCCCCCCTTCCTTGTACCACTGAGGGGGTATGAGTTTGCTTGTACGTCCGAGGGCTAACATGATATCTTCATATGTAAAAATAACATGTTATTTCACACATGAAAATAACTTGTTATTACCATTGCAGTGGTTACATAATCCCTTAAAAAGTAGTAAGATGTGTTGCTGTAGTTACATAATCCCTTAAAAGTAGTAAGATGTGTTGCTGTATGAGCAAGACATCTTCGGTTCTTCCTCTAAAATCTCCAGCAAACCTTTGAATTTCGGAAACATTTGTCTGGTCTTCGGACAACTTTTGGAGAATTTTCAGAACTCTTTGGACGGTGCTTGGAAATCTTCAAAAA